>JARFJB010002259.1:295000-390000 GCA_036346205.1 Vesta saturnalis | reverse complement strand
TCTTTCTAATAACCAGCATCCTGATCCATATTCACCGATCTAGCACCGTATCATACCCCTATGACCTGACCAACACCGTTTACATGCCTTCTCTTTAACTCACCATGCCCTCTAACCACCCTCCTTTCATTAAGTGCACTCACATTTATGTGTATCTATTTTGGAGGTTACTGGCCCCGAGAGCGGTGCATAAAGGTGATCAGGGTACGAAGTCCTTAGTTTACCGGAGGTAACGCCCCGAAAAACTAAATACTTTAACGCCCAGACGCATTCCTATATCACCATACTACCCCTTCACAAAATAGAAAATCACACTCAGGCCAACAATATTGGAGGCGATTCGCCCCGAGACGAGTTCTGACTCCTTGTCGAAGAGAAATAGTTTGCCGGAGGTTAGGACGCCATAAGCTAACTACCTTAATTCAAATAAAGCCCCTCTTAGCCATAATATCCCCTATAAACGTTGCCGGCAGTTTAGGCTCTGAATACTCTATCATTACCATCCTACACAAACGACTGAGGCGCTCCCATAACCATGTTTTGTATTTATTCAAACACACTCTCTAGAACCACTCCCTTTAATACCGAATTTCAACATAAAAACCACCTTCCTTATGACTACCTCGTTCATGACAAGATATACATTTATCCTGTATACAACCTGCATTCCGTGTTCATACATTCAAACACATATCACTACACTGATAATTATTCCCCAGATTTCAATTCATTAAATTAAAACCCACTTATTTGTATTCAGGAACTTTCTGATCATCCCTCAACCTGAATATAAAAATATCCAAGTAACACTCATCTATTAATACGTCAAGGGTAACTCCGATTGTACATTACACACATTTATTTACACTTAGGTATTACCTATTTATTTGTACGTGTATATAAAACATGGGGTTAATTTTCTAATTTACAGTTTTAATCACAGAGGGTATTCAGAATTAGGGCAGACAGCTGCGTCCCGTCATCCCTGATGATCTCGAGCCGTATAGAATTAAATCTTGTTTCCTTTTTTTAATTATTTATCCAGTATTTTTAGGTTTAATTAGTTTATTGTTACTTCCTTGTTAGAATCTGATTCATTTTTACATTATTATAATACAATAAATCTGTTAAAACGTGTTAAGCTTTAGTCATTGATAGATTCACAAAGTAGTGACACCCTTTAACCTTGACCTGAGTATCTCAACAAGGGAAAAAAGAACCAAATCCGTAAATTGCAAAACTAGGTGTAATAAGCACTAATACACATACGCACACACACATACACACACACGCACACGCACACGTAAACGCACATGAATACGTCCACCCACACGCACACGCACATGAATACCGACATGTTCACGTAGATGCACAAGCAACATGCACACGTACATTCACACACACACACTCACACACACACACACACACACACACACACACACACACACAAACACACAGACAAACACGCAAACATTTAAACAATATATATATATATATATATATATATATATATATATATATATATATATATATATATATATATATATATATATATATATTCATAATTTCTAATGAAGCACACATTTTTATATTTATAATTCCACACTTGCTTCCAGTAATTACTTCTTGCACTTTTTCCGAAATTTGTCTGTATTCGAGAAAATCCTGACTAGTGCTCTTAAAGCGTTTTGTTGCAATTAATGAACTTGTTATTTTATACCGTATGCGAGAACTTCGAAAACAATTTTTATTTTAAATTTATTAATAGTGAAATAAATACCTGTCATTAATAAACCACTTACCTTTTACCCTGACGGAAAGAGGGACAAAAACGAACCAACCACGTCATCACTCGCACAACGTGTAATTGATTATTAGAACACAAAAATGATAACCACCATTCAAAACCAAACATATCATATAATAAGGGAAGCAATTGAAATTGAAAACTACCCAGAAAACTTAAATAAAAGAGATGATACACAAAGGCTGCCAGATACTTGGAAAACAATTTTAAAGAAAATTACCCCCAAAAAAATAGAGAGATCTGCAACGAAAAAGAAATCAGCAAAAGGGAAAGTGTGAAAGGGCAAGTGAAGGATGTACAAATTCAACTGACCAGCAAAGAAGACAGCAGGTCAATTCGAATCAAGAGAATTAGAAGGAAAGTGACAAACACTGAACACTCCATTTTGTTGTTTATATTAATCAACTCGTATTTAATGATTGTGTTTGCAAAGAGCAAATTTCCCTTGACCGAGCAGGAAAAACTCGTCCGCGACGACACTAGAAGCGTCGCGTGGAAGGTGGTCTACCCGCAGGCGTGCATCTGCTCAGGAAGGCCCATACTGCCAGAATCGTTTATTTCGTTTTAATTTTTAATTATTGTTTGATTGAACCAGTTTATATTACTTTTTATTTAATTTCCAGAATCAATTTTGTGTTAACCTACTTTATAAATTGTTTAACATTAAATATCTGTATAAAACCATTCTGTGTACACATCATTAACAGCTATAAAAGAATATTACCTATCCCCTTGCTCGCCGTTGAACTAGTTAGAGGTAATAATATAAAATGCACCTGTTGTGTGGAATCAATCAAAGTAAGCGTCTCAAGAGACCTTACAAATTTGGCCCCCAACCTGCTGGGTCGAAAAATACAGCTGTTAAGTAAATGTACACAACTGGTCACCTGAAATAACCACCTATATCAGGTGAAAGTAATTTAAGCCCGAATTTAATTTAATCTACAGTTTTACTGGAGATCAACGTGTCAAAAACACAAAAATTTATTGTTTGATTACAGATAGATTACCTGCAGCACCATGAACCAGAAAATTTGAAATTTTTTGTAGTACAGAACCTAGGTAACACTAGATCCACTAATGCAGATAGATTAAAAGCAACCAGTATAACTAATAATTTTGAATATATTTCAGAGATTGAATTATTGTTGTTAAAATTAATCTAAAAATTAATTCCAGCGTAAAACTAATACAACTTTATTCAAGTAATAGTAATTTAAAATCTAACATAACTTTGTTACCAGAAGAAACCGAAAATAATATTTTCTAAACATCAAATAATAATTCTCTTCCAGCGTTTTAAAATGCTTCACAGTATAAATCTGTAAATAAGCATTTTAAAAGATGAGTACATCCAAAAAGTACCGAAGCTTTACGTGTAAACTGGGTATATGAAATCAGAAAAGATGGACTTTTCGAAGAATCAAGGAAATATCAGCTAGACACCTCCAGAAGTGTAAATGACTTAAGAGCTCGCCTGACTCACTTTCTACGTACTGGAAAAGGTAGATCAACATCACCAGCTTTATTCTCCATACAGTCAAGTTCACCGCCAGAGATGCCACCAGTAAATCCAATTAATAAACATGCCTAGACCTGCGATCGAGTACGCGAAGGGGGACTTAAATATGATGGTGTAGCTCATCAATTGTCGTTATTGGAAAGAATACAAAAATTACAAACATGCTATCAGATACCAGGACAGAAACTTCTGTTAGCACTTCCCGAATTACTCAAAGATAACGCGTGGTGGTACAGGAACAACAAGAATATTTGGCAAACTAGGAACTAATTTGTATGTGTGCGTTTCACTTACAATTTATACCACCGAGATACCAATGTTGTCTTGAGTAAGAAATCAGAAATCGCTCGCATCGTCCTATGGAGAAGACACTTAACTACGTGACTACCATCTCAACACTGATATGCGAAGACATGGAAAGATGAACAGTCCTGCCCAGTTCCAAAGAATTTATGACAACCTACGAACAGGTTATAGATTTTACATTAACCAGAAAGACTTGTTTACATTACATGAACGCCTGGCTATGGCAAATCAATACGAAATGCTACTCCAACGCGCCCAAAGTCCACCCATTACTCGTAGTCTAAGTCGTGTACACTTCACCGATGTAACGATACATTCAACAACCTCCTAGTCAAACAGCAGACCTGTAAGAAATGAAGCTAAACTAGAGACCACTACAAGGAATACTTACCGGGGAGAAGTGTGTTCAACCTGCGGAGGAAATTGTCTTGGATCCTTCGAAGCCTTTTGCTCCGGATGTGGCAAAAAAGGAGTGCGGCCTAAAACCTGCCATTTCCCAAGCCGGGAAACGGATCGCGCCAGTAAGGGAGATGCAGGAATCCATAAGAAGACATGGCCAATAAACACGAACACTGCAGACAACTTGTGACCTCTTGAGAAGATTGGAATGAGTGGTTACAGCAAGTGAAGCAATTTTTCCAGAAGCCACCGCCACAATCACTTCAAGCCATGCCCACAGATAATCGACACCGGAGCGTCCACATATTTTGGCCCCCAAGCGAGGAATCTCCTCGTCAATCACCAGATATTTCTCGAATCACTTTCCAATGAAACGGTAATACTAGCCCATCTTGACTAGGCGAATTACAGAGTAGTTAGGAAAATATGGATTCCCTGCAAGGATAGAAACTAATAATTATGAAATTTTAGCACACTACCTACCATGTGTATCCACAGATGTTGTAATACGACTAGACTTTCTGCAGACAATCCAGGCCGTCATAAAACCAGGTAGTAAACGTATGGAAATCCAGGGCGACGTAATTTACTTACAACCAAACTGTAAACCCTATCTGAATGTAATCCATGGTCCAGTAGAGGAGTAACTGCCACTATTACACCAACTCCTGGAAGAAGAGTTAAAAAAAATTAACCAGTAACCAGAAAGGACTTACTGCCTAGAGCAGAACCAGTTAAACAGTGGTATTACCGGAGAAATCCTGCCGTGCAAGCACTCATTAACCGAGAAGTGAATGAAATGCTCACAAAGGACATCGTTGAGCGAGACGTAAGTCTGTGGAGTACTCCTATAGTTCTGGTAAAGAAACCACCAGGATCTTATCGATTCAGTTTAGTTTACAGAAAACTTAATAAGGTTACCGTACGAGATGAATATCCCTTACCTTACATACAGAGCATCCCAGATCAACTTCGAGAATCACAGAACGTCAGCACCTTAAATCTCAAGCAGCGCTATTGGCAAATACCCATGAAATTGACAGTAAACCAGATACCGCATTCACTGTCCCTGGCCGTGGATTATTTCAATTCAAAGCGTTACTATTTGGGTTACATTCGGGTTCTGCAACTTTCCAACGAATTTTAGATATCGTTGTTAGACCTCAAATTGTAGGAAAAGCATTTGTATACATGGACCACATCATAGTATTGGGGAAACATTAGAAGAACACATAAGTAATTTACGAGAAGTATTTTGACGACTCCGTGAACATGCTTTACAATTTCAGGTGTACAAATGCCAATTTTGTCGTACCCATCTCAAACATTAGGACACTCGTCACCGCCCAAGGAATACAACCAGATCCAGAAAAGGTCGAGGCCATCGTACAACTCGAACCTCCCCGCAACACCAGACAACTCAGACGTTGCCTGCGGTTATCGTCTTGGTGTAGGTAGTACATATCCACGTTTGCACTACGAAAGTAACCTTTAACCCGTCTCCTGAGAAAGGGAGCAAAATATGAATGGAGGGAGGAAAAATAACGCATTCGTTGGAAATATAATCACTCACCTCACCGCCTGTATTGACCTGGCCCGATTTTTCTTAACCGTTTCTTTTACGAACACTTGAAAGTACCACAGGACTAGGAGCAGTTTTAACACAAGATCAGAAACCCGAAGAACGAGTAATGGCGTATATCAGCCGCGACCGGCCGAGGAAAACAATTTAAACATCGAATTGGAATGCCTGGCAGTGGGATACTCCGTTCTGAAGTTGAAAGGGTATTTAACAAGGTATCGTTTCACAGTAATGACCGACCAGCGTAGCTTGAAATGGCTACGGACCTTGGAACTAACCCCTCAAACTACAATTTAACCTGATAAAGGTTCGGTTATAACCCAGTAGGTTTTGTGTCTATTGCTCAGTCGGAGATTAAGATAGGCGGGGTTCACAAATATCAGATGTTAATTTAAAAAATATATATATACATATAGATATAGAGGAGTATCAGATATGATGTGTTTAACATAGGACGTGTTTAAGGTTGCTCCACTTCTAGCTTTCGGAAGTAAAACAAATACGTGTTAAAATGACAACTTCTAAATCAATAAAATAAGGGTAAGCTTACAGATTTTTATACCCGGCGGTTTGAATATTAATAATAAACAAAAATAATAATCTAACCAGTAGAAGTTCTGTAACGTGTAAATGGCTCTTTAGTTGGAGTAGATGCGAAAATAACATTTAGGATTCCTGTAGTATTCAATTTCTACGACGAGGTACGCTCTTTTAAACCCATTCCCGATGTGATTGTTAAAACCGGTAAAATTGTAAAGTAAACTTAAAGCGTAAATAAATACCACCCTTATGTCTCAGGATTGAACTGAAACAGGTAAAAATTTTTGCAATAACAATGAATAGCGCGGGGTAAAGAAAGCAATCATAAAAACGTATTTGTAGGAAAAACACCAGATGCGATTCATCCTTGTAATAAACCCCTTTCTATAACAAATCAAAACGTAAGCATTGTCATAGGAACTGTTCTATTAGATTAAATGATAAAAAATAAATAACTAGATCGAATCTGTAATCCAAAGTAAAAAAAAAAAGCAAACAAGTAAAATAAACAATCTAATTTGTAATCGAAATTTTACAGGGCAGATCCCTATTAAGTGGTAAGTATTTGAACATTTTTTTTTCTTTTTGTTGATCCAATTTTTGTTTTTGGTACTAAATGTCTGATTTATACAATATTTTTTCTTTGACTCAAGTTCAGAACTTAAGCTAACTTTTACCTTTGTTACTATGTTTGACCTTAATTGTAATTAATGAATCCTGAAAGTAAACAATTAATGCCGGGAGAGCTAACGAGACCATAATCGTTATCTATTGTTGCCCTTAAACTGAATAAAAAAAGAAAAAAAGAAACTTAGAGAATGGAAACCTTTACGTTGCGACAGTTCCCGACAATAATAAAACAGATTTGATAAATAAATATTGAATTAAATAATAAAGAAATAATTATAACTCGGAAAGCTAAATTAAAAATAATTGAATCATTTGGTCGTAAATAAGTAACAGCATCCGGCGACAGGCGCGAGAGCAAGGAATCGCGTACGGAAACGTGACGTGATCGAAGGGTATGTAAGTTAAAAATGTATATGTATATATGTACATTTAGATATCCATACAGTAAGTATATAATGTATTATCTTTTATCTTGCTTGCCTCTGTCTGTATTTCTACTTCTTCCTTCCTTACATGTCGAGGCGTAGACAAATAACTGTCCGGTAGTAGGACGATACCGTTAGTAGGGAATGCTACATCATTCGGGGCACGATTTGGACACTAACCGGTCTGCTCGCTATGGTATTACTCAAGAGAACAATACAATCGCCTAGGATCGACCTGGCTACAAGGGGCGGTCAAGGTCGAAACAGACAGGCCCCGTGGCTGATGACTGTGTAAGGAATGAATGGCGAGTCAGTACGTGGAATGTCAGAGGTATGCATGGTAAAGAATTTGAAATTGTGAATGCAATGTACAAAAGACACCTTGATATTCTATGCATATCGGAGACAAAGCACAAAGGAAAGGATGCCGTGGAGATAGAGGATGGCAGCCTATCACAATAAGTCAGGAGTTGATAATTAAGTGGATGGCACAAAAGGAGTTGTGGTGATCGTACGTGAAAGAGCGAAAAGATATGTTAAACAGCACGAATTGGTATCCCCCGGATGATATGGATTAGAATGAATGTAGAGTTCCAAAAAATTTTGTTGTTGCATGCTATGAACCGGTGAATGGTGAAATAGACCAGGAGTGTGAGAACTTCTGGAATGAAGTAGAGAACGTGTTGAACGTATGTAAGCCAAACGAAAGAGTTATGATAGTGGGAGATATGACCGGATGTGTAGATGTACAGAGAGAACATACTGAAGCTTGAAAAACTGTGTTTTTCAATTGTGCGTGCGGATATGCGGAAGGGCGACTGTAAATAGACAGAAATAATGTGCTTGGTGGAATTAGTCGGTAAAAAAGGCAGTATGTAAGAAAAAAGATGCGTACATGGGAATGGTTGCTGCAAAAAATGAGATTGAGAAAAAGCGATTGTATTAGTTGTACAGATTAAGAAACAAAGAAGCGAAGGAGGCAGTGAGAATAAGTAAAGATGATGTGATGGCTGTAGAAGGAGAGAAAATGCAGAATGATTTTGAGGGAAACAAAAAACTCTTCTGGAAATAAATCAAAAATACAAAACTTGGCCCAAAACAGAACGCTGCAGGAGTGATGAATACGAGTAACGAAATAGTATGGGACGATTGTGAAGTGAGGAAATGCTGGCGAAAATATTTCGGAAAGCTGTACAGTAGTGCGGAAAATAAGACTGCAGGGTTAAATAAGCAGAATATAGAAGGAATGATGAATGAAACTGAGGATATTGGGATAAATGAGGTAGAGAGATCGGTAGGAAGGATGAAAAACGTTAAGGGAGCAGGTGTAGATGAAATCACTGATGAAATGCTAAAGTATGGGGGTGCAGCAAAGCTGATACGAAGATTGTGTGAATTATTCAATGTGGAAAAGTGCCAAGGGATTGGAAGAGCGCGATCATTGTACCACTGCATAAAGGTAAAGGGAACAAGAGTGAATGCAAAAACTACAGAGGAATAAGGTTGCTCAGCGTGCCAGGTAAAGAATTTGAAAGAATTCTGATTGATAGAGCACGAGAAACTACACAAACTAGGATTTGGGATGTGCAGGGTGGCTTCACACCAGGGAGAGGATGTGTCTATCAGATGGTTGCTCTGCAGCAGGTGATCTAAAAGTGTTTAAGGGTAAAAAGGAAGCTGTACTGTGCGTATGTAGATCTGGAGAAAGCATACGACAGAGTGAATAGGGAGAAGCTGTGGGAAATAAATAAAGATCTAATAAATGGAATAAGGGCAGTATACTACGGTAGTCGGGCATGTATTAGGGTGAGAGGATGTGTGAGGGAATACTTTAATATTGAGCAAAGAGTGCGACAAGGCTGCGTGATGTCACCATGGTTGTTTAATATACATGGATAAATGTGTTAGACAACCATGTTCCGATACCAATGGTGTAATGGTTGATGACGTAAATGTACGACTTCTGATGTACGCAGATGACACAGACTTATTAAGTGACAGTGCGGTGGAGCTACAAACCGCTCTGAGAAAGTTTGATACAGTCTGTGAGAGCAAGTACCTAAAGGTAAACGTGAACAAAACTAAAATTGTGGTGTTCAATAGGGAAGGCGGAAATTAGAGTACAGTATTTACCCTGCAAGATGAAATTGTGGAGCAAGTGCACGAGCTGGTGTATCTGGGTAGAATGTTTACTGCATACAGGACAAAAGATCAATGCCTGAAGGAAAGTGGTTTGAAGTATGTGGACGATAATGAGAAACGAAATCATGAGCCTAGCTGCGAAATGAGTGGCGTGTTTGTCCCATCAGTACTGTATAGAAGTGAGGCACTGGTATGTCACAAAAAGTACGATAGAAAAATAAATGCCGTGGGTATGAGATTCTTGAGAAGCGCATGTGGTAAAACGATAAGGGACAAGTTAAAGAATGAATGCATGATGACGGAGTGTGGCGAGGAAAAGACGATGATGGATAGATCTAAAAGTAGTACATTGGTCACATTGTGAGAATGAACAACACAAGATTAACGAAGCAAATATATGTGGGTGAGGTTAGAGGAAAAGCCGGGTCTGGTAGGCGGCGTAAAACTTGGCTGAATGTAGTAAAATGTATCGTAAAGGAAAGAAAGATAAGGAGTTTTAAAAATAAACGGGCATGCCAGAGACAATGTATTAACCTTGCGGAAGCTACGGTGGTATGTGGGGGTAAGAAAGCATGGAGAAAGATTGTGAATGGAAAATAAGTAAGAGGCAGGGATTGTTTTGCCTACCCCGCTAGGGAATGGCATAAAGGTTAAGTAAAGTAAAGTAGACTTGTTCGCTTTACAAATTGATGTTGTTACAACCTGAAACTAAGTTATTAAATAAAAAGGGCGCCAATTCATTTTATGGAAAAAAAAAGAAAACCATGAATATACTAAAGTTAAAAAATTGACAATAACAAGCTTTATTTACTACATACATTTTGATTACGAATGAGAATATCTTAAAGCTAGTGTTAGTAACGATTATTTAACTTAAGTAAAACTAATTTATGGAATTATTAATAGAAAAAAAATTCCTTATTTTGATTATACTGTAGGCTCCAAAATGTCGGCTTGCTGACTCAGCGCTTGGACAATTCCGCTGCGTAAATTTTACATAGAAGTTGAAATAAAACGATTCGGATGCATTAAAATTCCCAAATGGATAAATTTCTTTTCTGGTTTAATGGATATTAAAATTCCAGTTCATAGTAGGTTATTGTGTCACTATTGGTTGAACGCAATTACACTGTAAGTAACTAACGGTAAAATGCAATTGGCTAAGTAATTATGCGGATAAATAAAATAAAGTAAAACGTAAAATAGAAGTTAATAAAAAATAGAAGTGCCTGAAAAAGCTAATGTATCAAACTTTTATATTTATAATAGTTTAAAATAACTTACCACACAAATTAGATAGCCCCGTGTCAAACAATTTAGGTAAAATAAGACGCAGTGTAATTAATGCAGAAAACGTATTACAGTATAATTTAGTAAGGAGTTTTTGAACAATTTGTTTAGTATTGTATTTTTTGTAAAATTTATTGTAGTTGTATCTTTTTATATTCTAATAAATCAATAAAAGCATGAAAGGTGAAATTGAAATTGATCGGAAATTAGTGCAAGCATGCGTCATAAAGAAAAAGCATTAAAAAAGTGATTTTTAAATTTAATGAGACACTTTCATATTTATATATGTAATAATAAGGAGTAAAGTTTTATAAGTGAAAGGTAAATTTAATGAAAGACCCTTAAAAAACTAAAATTTAACATGTTTTATATTTATATCTGTAATAATAATAATAATGAGCACAGTTTTGTAATGAAAAAGCAAAATCTTGTAATTATGAGAAATGCATTGTAAATATATGGATGTATTATGAGTGTACAATCAAATAAATGTTATGTAAAGATAAGCATTTGTTTAAAATGAGTTGCATACACGCTTGGTGCTAATGTGCACTGTATGTTTAAGTTTTTAAATAACGAATAAGTATGAAAGACATCCACACAAAGTGATGATAAGTTTCATCATCGCTAGCAATAAAAGATTTATGTCGCTTTGCTGGTTGCTCAATACAAAGGGTACAACTTTTTATGATTTCTGCAATACAAATGTATCGAGATATTGTTTCATTATTTCAAATTGTTTTAAATGTTTTTAAATCAAAAGGTTAGGGAAACAAAAAAAAAACACACGTAATATATTTATATTTTCGCTGTAGCTTTGTTGGTGAGCAATTAGGGATTCTCACTTGCATAGTCATAATCCACCTTCTATGTCAAATCAAGAAATTAAAGCTGAAATGGCAAATTCAATCAACAAAGACATTCAACGTATTCTCGAATGGGGAAGCAATAATCTAGTTAAATTTAATGCTAACAAAACTCAGTGTTGCCTTATGTCCGCCAAAGAAAGATCGATCATTTCCTGTTGTATGAATGGCTCAGTTCTTAAGTTTTCAAACTCTATTACTCTGTTGGGTATGACTGTATCTTCAAATCTCTCATGGGTTGACCATCTTCTGTCAGCTACCAAAACAGCTGCTCGTAAAATAGGCTTTTTGTACAGATCTAAGCAGTACTTAAGTTCTAAAAATAAAGCTCTCCTGAATATTTAAGTTTACTGCTACTTCCCAGTTAAAGAATGTGGTTTAAACATCATTGTGTTTTATAAGTGGCACTATATCTATTTCATTTCTTAATTTATCAAAAATACGAAAAATGGTCCTAAAATTGACCTATTCAATTTTTGAAACGATTAACAGTACTTAAAACAACTTCTTTTGTACTTACGTAAGCTCATAAGCAACACATAACTTATTGAACCCCATTTCGAAAATTTTAATTCAATTAGGAAAATTTTCAACGAGACCTAACAATTATACATGAATAGTTTAATATAAAAATCTCAACATAAATGAAAAGAATTTGAACGGAAACGAGTATGCTAGTCAGCAGTCTAATAATAATTGTAACACATATTATAATTGAGTATTTTTTCAATCTTACAAAACAGTATAATGCATTATATCTTACAAGTTTTGACTCCTTTGTTAAAAAATGAAATGTGCCTCAAAAATTAAAAATTTATTTGTTAATACAAATCACTGCTTTTTGTTTTTACATTAATGTACTAAATGCAACACGCATAAATTACGTTAATTTATTATTTAGACGTGCGCTTGAATGTTTTCTCGCTCCCATACCGACGTTCTCACTCACTGCAAAAGCACTAAGCGCTAGTTTATTCGGTTAGTACAGTGTAACTGTCCTATAATCGTTTCCTTTCGCTCTTACACATAATACAGGTTGACGTCTTAGGTTCATTTATAAGAAACACACAACTTACTGAACCATTCTAAATTTTAATTTGATGACGTTGCGAATATTAAACAGAATAAAGATCAGAGAACATAATTGAACGAGAATCATTTAAACGTAAAATAGATTTATTAAACAGTAAATTTCTAACAACTTCACTGTTTACAGATGAATAAAAAATTATTTTACAGATGTAAATTACAAAACTTAATTGCAAAATTAAAATTCATCAATGCATAAGAGTTACTAAAAAAAAATGAATTAGAGAATTGAAAATGAACGCATGAGTCAATCAAAGAAAGTCTACAGAATAGTCTTAAAATAACGTAAATATCAGTTTCGAAGGTGTTCAATGTGTGCACCATTTTGCATGATACAGACGTTCACTATGTCTGGGATCGAATAGATAGGGTATAGAATTTCCGGGGCATCTAAAGACTGGACCGAGTATGATATTCGCTGCATCATGTTATCCCTGGTAGTCGGACATACTCGATATACAAAATCCTTCATCCTCCCCCACAAATAGTAATCGATGACGGTCCGGTCTGGTGATCGAGGGGGATAAGTGACAGAGCCATATTTCCCGATCCATTTATTAGGAAACGGAGAGTTCAACTGCGCCCGAGCCACTCGAGAAGTGTTTGCCGGGAATCCATCTTGTTCGAACTACATATCTTGGCGGAACTGTAGAGGTATGGGATCCATCAGATCTTCAAATAATGCGATGTACTTGACTGCGGTCAAATTACCATTGACGAAATAAGGACCTATGGTTTGGTCATTCAGGACGCCGCACCAGACATTCACCTTCCACACATGTTGATCAGCTTCCCTCAACCAATGCGGATTTTTGGTGGCCCAATATCGACTATTCCAACTGTTCACTTCTTCATCACTTTTGAAACTGCACTCATCCGAAAACAAAATTATCCTGTGGCAGTTGCGCGGTTTTTGGCTCGCCCAAGTGCAGAATTTGAATCTCTCTTGATGATCCTTTTCACTTAAAGTCTGATGTTGCTGCTTCCTATACGGATGATACTTGTTATCTTTTAGGATCCGCCAAATAGTCGTCTTGCTGATTCCAGAATCATATTGTAGGTGTCTCGTAGAATCGTGCGTTTCAGCTAAACTGAGACAATGACTTCAGGTGCCATGACATCTCGAACCCTTTGTTGTGGAAAGGTTGAATGGTTTCCCGCTCCCTAACACGCTTCTTCAAATGAGCAAATACTTTTGGCGAATGGGGTGTGCGATCAGCGTACCACTCTTCCCACAATCTTTCTGCAGACGCAAATAAACCTCTGCACTCGGCCAAAATTTGCATGATATCAAATGCTTCTTCATTTGAATAAACCCCTACAGAAATTTATAAAAAAAAAACTTGTAATTAAATGAATTAAAAACTACATTTTACTAAGATGACCCCTTAATACAACTTAATGTAAAAGTAAAGTGATTGTTACATTTACAACAATAATATATGTTTTAGGCACAGTTTGATGTTACAATATTTTTATAACTACAACATTAAGAATGCTTACCTACTTAATATTAAATTACATAAAATCTATTTTACCAAATAATGTCAAATATCACATTCAAACTTTATAAAATATTAATTATTACTGCTAAAACTTACCTTGTAAATGACAAACTTTGTTCCGCATTCTACTGTCTTTTACAAATAACGATTTCAAAGAGGTTTTTTGTTATTGATTTCAAATACGAAAGAAGTCGTATTATTGACTACCGTAGTGAACATAAAAAAAACAATGTTTGATTCCCGAAATCGCGTTCACGCGTATTGAATTGTGAACATATTCTCAGAAATTTGACACCTAGACGGTTATACCTAGGAAATAATTGTAGTAAATTTGTATCCTTGTAAATTAAATGTTTAAAATTAAGATATTTTCAAATTTTAATACTGTTTTACCATAAGCAGAGTAGATTAGAGCTTAGAAAACTGTTTTGAATAATTTTTTATGGTGTAACATTGTTGTACTCCAGTAAATCCCCAGTGAGGTGGCGAAACACGCAGAAAAAAAAAGAGTTTTTAGGATTACAGCGCTACCTGTTGCCACGACAAAAAATGTGTCGAATAAATTCTTCATGTTTTTATGATTATAATCGAGATATGGAATAAAAAATTGGTGTTTTCATTTTAAATTGCAACTTTTCCCCCCTTCCCCCTCAAGGGTGGGTTTGGGGATCCAAGTTTCCGGTCATTCGATAGAGAACAACAATATTAGTATGGTCTCCCGGCTACTTGTTAAAAATTTTCAAGCCCCCGAGTTATAAAATGGGTGGAGGGGTGGTCTGGACCACCCTGTAGATGCTGTTATTTAAGCTTCCACAAGTAGCATTATGTAATAAAGCCATTATTCGGAACAACTTGTGTTTATTAAATTAATAAACACAAGTTGCTCCGAATAATGTCTTTATTACACACACACACACACACACACAATATATATATATATATATATATATATATATATATATATATATATATATATATATATATATATATATATATATATATATATATATATTGTGCATATGAATTAATTGTTTGGCTTTTAATAATGACTCCAAGCTTTGTCACTGCACAGCAACTATCCACGAATGCATTTGCATTGTGTATCATTTTTAATAATGAAAAAGTAACTCAAATTTAACACTTGCTTAAAAGTTCCAAATTCAACTTAGTATTAATATATTTTGATTTTTTGTAATGCAACATGCAGAAGTTCGTCGTTATTTATAAAATTAAATCCACTGCGTCTTATTTAGTCTAAATTGTGTGACGCTTCCAATTTTTTTTATTTAATTCTTTTAATTATTTAATGATCAATTTATCAATAAACAAATCCATGAATAAGAACTATGAATTAAGTAACGTATACATTACTTTTAAAAATATCGGGATAGATCATCCCCAACATCATCATCCCTGATTGATGTGATGGGAATTTCATCCACTACTGGTGTCGGATGTATCCCGTTGTTTCCTGGCTGCACTAATAGGTGCTGCAATATGTTTGCTTTTTTTTTAATCCAAGTTTGGGGCCTTTGCTTCCTGATGTAATTTTTTTAGAATAATTACTACTATATGTGTGAATAAGTAACGACTGAATGTTGAAATAAAATTATTAGAGATTATATACATGTAAATCTGTTAACGTAACAAAATTACTAACTAGCGGAAGTGGTATAATCAACTGAAGTTCTTGTGAATAATATTGCAACGTAATCTAAAACTTAAACGTTTTATGTAATATTTAGTGAACTAATAATAAAATACAATTATTTTTTATGTGTTTTATTTTATCTAAGAGCTACATCGTTATTATTCTGAGATTTTTCTACTCGATACACATCGGGATACTTAGCTTTCTGTAATTCATGTTTATAAAACCCTCCAAAACCCTCCCAGTATAGGTTTTCCTTTCATGTCTTCCGACATGTACGTATCAAAGGTCATCAAAGCCTTTAATTATTGCTCGCCTTCGTTTAAAGTTTTTTCTTTCCGATTTGTGTAATTCGTCGAGTTGTAATTTGGACATGGTACTAATTTTTTGATAATTTCTTTAAGTTGATATATTTTCTGTTTCAACGCTAGATAAGCGTTAGAGTTTTCTTTAAATCCTTTATGAACTGCTTGTAGACAGAAAATCAAGATATCCTTTACTGATAGTATCATCATCTTCTTCCGGGTCCGCCAACTGTGTCAAACGGTTTCCATCCATCCAAATTTAACCTTGTTGATAAGTAGTATTGCTTAGTGATGACATCTTGAGAATCTATGGGATTGGCAATATTGCTGAGTCTCTTATTCTCAATGCCAAATTGATTATCATCAATAAATTTAAATTGAGGAGTTAATTTTCTGAATTGATACTGGGTATGTGAACGTCCAAATTTACCCAGGGGGGGGGGGGCATTTTGAACTTGAGCTAGCGGGCTAGTGGGGGTAGTAGCATGCTTTCTTGGAAATACTAAAAGGGAGCGGTTTTTTGGAGTTAACGCCAATGGACTACCGTTTTAGGTGTTTTATTTACTATTTCAGTTAGAGGTTCTATTAGGGGCTTATAAGTACTTTCAAATATTCTTACATTATCAATACGATCAGTTTTAAGACTGTTGTCCTTCTGGTGTATTATTTTACGAACCTCGATAATTTTTTTTCTTTAATATAATCTCCATTTTATCCATTGTAGTAAAACGAGTACACTGAACAAGTTCCAGTTTACCTTGAACAGATAGCTGTTTACACTAAACAGATAGATGTTAATGACTGAATGGAGTTAGTAATTATATCCTCATACATATATTTTACATTTAATTCATCTTGCTCAAATAATGTAATTAGATTCACACTGTGATGAATTACTTGCTTTGGAAATTTCTTGCAAGTTTGGCCCAAATAGAAACAGTCAATATCGTTATGTTATCTTGCTTTTCACAAGCGATATCATTGAAAATAAAAATAGAGTTTGATTTTGCACAATTAAGTTCAATCACATCGTAATTATCACTGAACGTAAAATAACTCTTCATACACGCCAGATTGTAAGATTCAAGAAATTTCAATCTATAGCTTATTATATCTTTTAAATTGAATAGTTCTTCTATACTATGTGTATGAAATGTGCAAGAACAACAGTTGTAGTTTTTAATTATAACAGTTTTCAAAATTCTGTCATAAGCTTGAATCGATTCCCAATTGTAATAAATACAAAGATTGCTAGATAGAGATTCATAATGTTTATCATAGATAATATCTTCATCTTCGTTTACATTCGAACGAATCAATTTTATTTTCAATTTCTTGGGATCGGAAAACCTGTAATTATACTTATGAATGCCATCTTGGAAGCTCATTCCATTCCTTCATATCTAACACCAAATTATTGCTTTGATCACACTGCTACACCCAAAACGCACTACTGGTGCAAGATTGAGGTGTGTACTGTATCCAACTTCCATATATTTTGCATGAGTATCATTCGATAGTTTATAATCAATACAATCGATTAAGTATTCATGCATGTTTATACACTTTCGGTAAATCATCATTGTGTTGGAATGATGACGCTCAATCAGTGAACGACTTTACTTGCTTGCAATTGTACTACCACTAAACACTGTTTAAGAAATGATCCATGTGTAATTTACATATAGTAGGGATGTAGAATGACCTTGGTCGACTTTTAGCATAGACAACAACCCGTCATTCGTCTTGTTTCCATAAACTGATTCTATTTTTATATTTCCAAGAAATATGACACACATGCAGGTTATTACTCTTTGACCTTGAAATCTCTATTTTTAGATTTCTAAGAATTGTAATATGATGGCCTTTGCAATTTCTCTTTTTAGCTTTAAGTTTTGACCTAAATGTGCTCTTGACCTGAGTACTGCTACGTTCTGGTTAGTTCTGTTAAAAAATAGATTACCTGAATAATTTACTGAACCAGTATTGTAGCGTACTAAAAAAAATGGATTAAAGTAAGTAGCAATTCTCTTAATCCTCTTTGGTATTAGAAACTTATAAAACACACATTTACATTTTATTAATTAAATTTAATTTTACACAATTGAGCATCGAATGATGTCACAAATGCGAACGTGACGTAAATGGTATGAATGTCGATATGCGAAGATGAACAGTGAAAAATGAGATGAATAAAAGTAATTCAAAAGTAATAAACAAGTATGTAATTAAGATTACGAATCTTCTTTTCTTTCTTTTTTTCTAAACCGCCTGAGTCGTTCGAGTAGGTAATCCAGAAGTTTCCAACAAGTAATACTCTACTAATCTATAGCAACTGTATTTGTGTACCAGACTTCCTTATCTTCTCGAAAGTACAGAATTATTATTTTTGATCGATAATCGTACTTATCATTGCAATTCACCGAGAGCATGTTGTAGTAAAGCATGTCAAGGTTGTCAACAATTTATACTTTAACAAATTGCAAAAAAAAAAACCTAAAATTGTAATTGCCTAAAGCTAGCTTAGTCCTTTGCAAAAAAAAAACTTACCTCCTAATAGAAGGTTTTCCCTTATTATTAATTTCTATGAAACGAATGTGTATTCCAGATCCAGATACTAAGAAATATTCCCAATTGTAAAAGGTATCTTGTTTTAGATCCCAATTCTATTTTTATAATTGGCTGAATCACTTTAAACAATAATTAATCCTGTGATTTCACCTTATATGCAATTCGTACTGTTTTTAAAAGGAACGTTTTCGAAGTGAAATGCAATGTATACGACATAGATAAAGACAATTTTGAGGTCAGGGTTTTATTATTATTATTCAATGTATACGTAAAATTCAAGCAATATTTAAACTTAATTAAAATAGTATCGGTACTTCTCACAACATGTTTAAACTTGTTAAATACCCGCCTAATCCTACTAGCAGTTTCTATTTTTAGCTTTAAATTTTGATCTAAATATGTCCTTCATTTGAGCACCCTTCACAACATGTTTAAACTTGTTAAATACTTTTAGTATAGAAAATTATTTCACCTTCACTCAATTTAGTCAACCTAAGTACCATTCGACCTTGATCTACTTTTTAGCATACATACATAACAACCCGTCATGCTTCATGTTTCCACGAACTGATTCTATTTTTATATTTCTAAAAAATTTAATATGATACCCCTCCAGGTCATAGCTCCTTGACCTTGAAAGCTAATATGATCATAATGATGACATTGCAATTTCTATTTTTAGCTTTAAACTTTGACAGACATTTCGACCTTGACACGATCCACAAATTAGATTTCCCGCCAAAAGTTTGACCTTGAGAGAGTTCCAAAAAATTTCATTACTCACTATTAGAGGGCGAGTGACCTTAAACTGGTCTAGAATCGGCCCTAACAACTATTAACGTGAACATCATATGGACATTTTCAAGGACAGTCCAACTTTCACGTAATTAGCTAATTAGGGTTTTCCCTAACACATTAGATGTACTTGAACAGTGAAAGTTTGTTTTTATGGTTAAATAACTGGGGGAAATCCAGATAATAATTCTTTTATATTAATGATTGCTGAATGCCCCCTAAGTGCTTTGCATTATTCAGTTATGAACATGACGCCGAAAGTGAATGTGTTGTGACTGTGAGCAGCTGGTTACTGTGTCAAAGCGTTCTCTCAATACGATTATCGGCAACAACCCTGGTAAGCACTCGTTTTTTTGTTTTAACGCTAACTCCTTATTTCATTTACTTTATTTAATCGCTAGAGGACTGATTTCAAGTCTGGTTATATTTGTTGTTGTATAGGCTTTTTTACTGATTTAACTGTAACACTTATTTTTATCGTTGTATTCACAACTTGACAATAGTTTATACGCTAATTTGAATGATATTATTATTATGCTTCAAATCACGTCTATTATCAAAATTGTAAGTGAAAGTCAGCTTGTCTATTTACCCCCGAGGCATTTGCCCGTTTTCAAAACGAAATAGTGCATTAAAGCTTGTTTATAAATCTAGGGCCCTTTTTACCAGAGGTATTTCCGATAAGACAATCCTTGTATGTAAAATAATATAGTGGTCTGTTTTCGAGTTTGGTTACATTTGTTATTGCATAGATGTTTTTACTAGTTTAACTGTAAAACGTATTTTTGTCGCTGTATGCAAAACGCGGCAATAGCGTTACATGCTAATTTGATGTTCGTATATTGACAGCAATGTCGAAGACTATCTCATGTATTTTTGAATTGTGGTTAATTTTACTGTAAGTTAAGACAAACCAGTATTTTTATATTGTAAGCTGCTTTTTGTAAGCTGTAAGTTATAATTTGATCGGTTGAGATTGAATTGATTGAGATTGATTTGTGGACGATTGACTGTTTTCTCACATCGGTGCCCTCGCGGTTGGAGAGAGTACCATCTCTGAGTGTCGGTTATCCTTATCTACAAATTACGTGGTCGCCCATAGGAGCTAGATTATAAAGAATTGTTAGCTCAGCTTCTTGTTTGACTTGATTGAGATGGATTAATTTGACTGATTTGGTTAATTGCTTTGATTGATTGATTTTTGATTTTATCGACAGTGATTTATTTGAGATTGATTTGCTTAATGGATTTGTTTGATTTGATCGAGGTTGATTGATTTGGTTTGATATGCTTCGGCTGATCTGATTGGTCGATTGATGAGTTTAATTAATTTATATTTTTTGACAAGGGGCGAAGGCTCGAGAACAAGTTCTGGCCACCTATACCTGCCTTATGAGATAGTATAAGAACCCCTTAATAGAATACAATTTTAAATTTCTTGCCAAGGGGGCGCAAACCTAACAAGGCACGACAACCCGAGAACAAGGTCCGTAGTCCTATAACTGTCTTATGAATTAGTCGGAGGACCGCCTTACTAGAATACAATTTCAAACTTCCCGCCAAAAACAAAAATGGTCTCCAAGATGGCCTACAAAGCAAATTAACCTGCAAAATTTAACTATGACTCTGTTACGTGCACAAAGGGATGATCGTAGAAATTTGTGGCTAAAGTGCTGTGGCTTAGATTAAGGAATTAGCCGGAAGCTCAGTCGGTCGGTTAAGCACTTGGATGCATGGGCGTTTTGGCAGGAGAAAAGATATACATAGAATTTAAAAAGGGCACCACTTGATTTAATTTTATATCGCCCCTCTATCAAGAAAAGGGCTACGGCCACACAGGACAAAAAAGACAACTAAAATAAAATAGTGAACTAGGTCCACACTGACAAAGGACTGGTTAGGAAGTTGATCGTAGATCACAGGATTAACGAAACAACTTACGATCGTTTAACACCACTTATTTAATATACCCACTGTAAAATAGCATAAATTTTATAATAATAATTAAATTTTCGTATATCTAACATAAAAACTATGGAGCGCCAACTCGCAGACATAAATACAATTCTTTCAGAAAATATTCCCAATACATCAATCAATAATACATCAGATACAATATATCTACAAAATAAACCCCCAGTAATCAACTTACCTTTTAACCAAATCTAGAAAAAACTATGAATTATACTTAAAATTTACATAATCAGACACAATACGGTCCGGCATCTACCGTTGACCCTAAAAAAAGAATACCCAAACATCTATATATATTTATCCGAAATTGAATACTTGTACACCGATATTCCCAAACATAAAGCGAAAATTATCACTAGATGTCTACCCTGTTGTTTACCTTATGTAAGCAAAAAAAATTAATCAATGTAGTTACTATGAGCATTGCAGACAAAGTAAGCATGAAGCGTTTAGAAAATTCAGAAAGGCTAAGTTCATTACAGATTTGGCAATCACAATGCAAGAATTTAATAAAGGCGCAACACAGATTGACACATTCATTAGTGAGCATATGGCTACAAAACAAAAATTAACATGAGTAAACCCTAATTCAAACAGTCTTGTAATAAACAACTATTAAATTGTAATCAGTGAAATAACAAAAAAATAACAAATTTTATACAACCCCAATGATCATAAATAAATATACAATTTGATTTACACAGTAATTGAAATAAATAACTTTTTATACAACCCCAGCAGTTAGCATGATTTATGACACACCTTGTACATTTAGACCCAAATAGTACCGTTCCGTCAGCTAAACAGCTGTTCGCTTATACAGTAGACACAGATAGTTTTAACGGTTGAACAAACTACGGTTTGATATCAAAATAAAACTAGTACATAAGAAAACAGTTAGAAATGGATAGTTAAAGTACAAATTCTACTGCAAAGTTAAATGTAAGTATATGGGAAACTTTGGAATAACCCAAATTATCTTTTACAGGTACAAATGTCTAACCTTTCTCTAACGATTACTAAGGAAATGGTTAACAGTAAAGTATAAGCATTAATTTTAGGAATAGGATAATTGCGGAAACACACTAATACAATGTAGCAAGCACAGTAATGTAATTGTTATAAGAATTTCAGTAATGTACAGGTAACGAGAGCCTCGTTATGTAGAAAAGCTAACAAAAGTCACTCACCGTAGGTAAATTTTTTGTGTGCGTGTAACAAAATACTTATCGAAAATAGTCGTAGATGTAACGTATATTTCTTCAGTTAATGAGGAAGATGCTCGGAGAAAGAGTAATCGTAAACGGTTTCAATTCAGGTTCGAAGACCCATAACTAATATTTCACACCTCGGATGAATGGTATCCAATTGTGCTGTCAGAAATGGTTTAACTATCTCTTATGGAAGCACGAAAGATGTTAATCTTGAGTAAATGTGTAAAGGACCAAGAAAACCTATAAAAGACAACTGTGTTAGCATTTAAATCAATATCCAAATTTTTATAATATATGATCCTTATGCTGTATTAAAATTTCAAAACATGTACACATTCATTTTAAAGTTATGCCTAGTAAATAAGAAAAGAAAGTGAGTAGCTTACCTCTTGAACGAAGCTAAGGTGTAGTAGAAACAAAAAAAATTAAAGCCGAACTCAAATTCGAAATCCCAACAGGATTTATTTATATGGAAAAGATTAAATCCAGCAACAGGCTGTGTTAAAATTTTACTTGAAAAGTTCAATCAAATTTTTAAGGAAACCTTTTCCAAATTTTACATTTGCTTCTAACTACGCATTAAATTTCTTTGCCAAAAATGGCGTTTTTCCTTCTTCTCTGAAGGTACCAGAAAACAAAAAAAAGGAAGCCTGATTAATTTCAACCAATCCAAGAATTTAAAACGGTCACATGTTTGAAAAATTTACCTATTAAGAACGAATTTTATTGGCAATGTTGCCATTTTCCAATGAGTCGTATCTAAAGACCATAAATTTATAAACCACATTTACACGTATCAAATCCTACTTAAAAGCAAATCAGCTAAGGAATTTTGGGGTAATGATCCGAGGGCAAGTTTTGGTGTCCCATACTTGTCTTATGAGATAGTATGAGGACCTCTGCTTAGAATACAATTTCAAATTGCCCGCGAAAACAAGATGCTCCAAAATTTAATTATGACGCATAATTAAAAACAGATCAATAACGACTTAGGGCGTTCAGGTATTTCCGATAAGACAGATGTATGTAAAATATTTTAATTATCATTTTTTCCATTTCCAATAACGCCAGCCCCTATTACAAAAAATATTAATTAGTTTTAAAAATGCACCAATAGATGGCCTTACAAGCAATCAGCGAGCCATCCACGGGGTGAAGATCTGAGAACAGTTCCGGGAGCTTATAGCTGTCTTATGAGATAGTATGGGAGTCCATTATTAGAATAATATTTCAAATTTCCCACCCTAACGGTTATTAAGCGGGAATTGAAATACCTTTCTTGCAAGTTAGTGTTAGCACTCCTTATTAGAATACAATTCAAATTTCCTGCTAAAACAAAATGGCCGAGGGCTTTGATTATGACTCATGATTAAAATGATTGAAGTTCGTCCATCACCGGCCCTTCTCCACGTGACTACTTCCACAATTTGATTATCACTCATAATTAGAGTCAAAGTAAGTGGGCCTTAACAGAGGGGAAAGGACCCGAGGGCAAGTCCCTCCGCCCTATGTCTTATGAGTTAGAATGAGGGCCCCCATACTATTTCAGATTTCTCTCCAAAAAACAAAATGACCGAGGGCTTTGATTATAACGTAATAATTAAAAACAAAATGGCGGAAGACTTTGATTATGCCTCATAATTCAAAAAAAATTGGCCGCCACCAATGAGAAACCAGGAGACATATAACCTCTTATACCTGTTTTATGAACCCTTTATTAGAATACTATTTTAAATTTCCCGCCATGGCCCACAAAATGGCGACAAGCCACGCACCCCAACCAATCAGGAACCAGGGGGCGGAGTCCATGGACCAATCAGAAACTAGAGGGCATGTCCCGCCTTCAGGCCATCCAACCAGAACACTGCATGCGGGCGCATTTACCTATTATCCAGGGATTTAACTGCCAAAAACGTTTTAATTAGGGGCGAAAATGTCACGTGACCATCCCCATACCAGTGACGTGACCGGCCCTAACCCTAAATACGGCACTGGACTACCAAAAAGACCTTAATTAGAGGTGAAAATACCGTCAAGAATATGAAAATTCCATCAGAGTTGAAAATCGCACCCACAAAGAAGCCGACGCCATCCTCAAAGAAAGCCAAAAGGTCACTAATTAGGCGTAAAAATATCATCAGGGGTTGAAAATTTCGTTTAGGGGTTAAAAAAAGCCCCCGAAAAGAAGCCCTCAAAATGGGGGTGGGAAATGGCTACGGCCGCGTGGGCTTGGCTTCCCTCAACGGGGCCCCTTCTGTATAGTAACAAAAATTAATTATCTAGATATAAATACATTACCTCAACATAATTTTATATTATACTGAATTCATATGTATTTTATTTATCAAATTTCCTTTTAAGATAGAGATAAAATAAAGTACATCTCACACTTACATTCGTTAGCTTTTATTCATATTCTTCGCAAGCTCGTGAGAATATGTGATTGTATCGTACGTGAGAATGGTTAAGACGAAAACAGTAAAGTATACCATTATTGTAAATAATTAATCTAGGAATTACATTTTCTTGAGCACACTACAAAAAGCAGAATATATGTAGCTTGTTTTTAAGGAAATAAGGTTTTGTTTGAAATTCATTATCGACTTATCGAATTAAATTAATCGAGAACTCAGTTAACCGAAAAATCAGGTCAATGAGATACCACTGCTTTGAGGTTTATGCAACCTTTTTCTTTTATTTCACTACAACTGAAGGGCTGGGGGTATCAACTGTGGCGCTTACATCTTTATACGGCTAAAACCATCCAAGTCTAAGGATTTGTAGATTTTTTAACCGGAATTCGAATCCCTTAACCGGTTGGGGTTTTTACGACCTTTTTACAATTTCCATGGTACATAGTACAATAACACACATTTTTATTACTTTTTTATGTGCTTGCTTACATTTACTACTTATTTTCTTCTAACGTTTTTTACATATGTATTTAATTATAATTCACGGCCAGATTTTTATAATTTTTAAATTTCATCACAATTTGAATTTGAATCGAATTTTCATTAATAACTACTGTTTTACTGCATGTAAGGATTAATTAATTCCGCAACATGATTTTTACGTCTACAGCCTTAATATGTATATTAAGGCGCACACAGTGGTTAAACCTGTATTGAAACTATAAGCATAAAATATGGTTATATGTTCTGTTTATTTATTAGTCAGTATTCAATGGTGTCATTCACAATTTTTAGGAGAGTTTTTTTTAATTTTATAATCTCTATTTTAGATAATTTCCAGTCTTGTTCACGAAGTGATCCAAATTTAAATGATAGTTTAAAAACGTCAATCCAAATCACATTAGGAATTTTGGGAAATAGTCCATTATCTTATTTGAAATATGTTTTTCTTAGTTCTATTATTAGTAGATACTAATTAGGGAATTCCTCCAAATGATCCGATCAAACTCGCTAATCAAAGCAACCAAGCGCTCCCTTTTCACCGAAGATACACGGATGTGAAGATTTATAGTATACCAATGCATAAAATCCTAGATGTCACTTGTGAATTTATCGAAATTAATTTACAAATAACAAATTATTTTAATGCTAAAATTGGCAATACTGAATTTTCTTTATTAATCAAGGCTTTAGCAGATTCTTCACTAAGGGTTATGATGAACTGCAAGTTTGACAATGCTGTGATTGGTGACGTTAATTACGCCAGTGATGGCAATTTAACCTTTGTGTACGACATATATGTAACACACATATATGACTAGCAACCATTCTATCGACTCACGAAAGACGAGAGAAAAACCTTAATTTTCATAATCCGCTGCCTCCACTAACTTGTGCGTTCGTTCGCTTTTATATAGAAATTTAAAATTTACCAATGAATCGCTTACATCGCTTATATACTAGGTCACGTGGTACGTTCGGGTTCAAAATGTTTGCGGCGGCCGCCATATTAGTTTATCTTGGATTTGCTTTTTGTTTATGTTTGTTGATGTTTTCTAGATTAAGTGAAAGTTATTATTCTTGGAGCTTGCTCATAATTGTGATTATGGTGAAAGTGCGAAGGTATGATGCATTTCATAATAAATTATCCTTGCAAAAAAGAGGAAGTTTCATGAACCTAGATTCATAAATGAGATTAGAGAAACAGACTTTAAATCACCAAGAAGAGGTAAACGGGTTTTAAACCTTGTAAAAGATCATACAGTTAAGCGAACGAAGAATATTAAGCAACTACAAGATGCCAATAAGAGGCTAATTAAAAGGGTTAAGAACTTGCAAGACATAATTGTGCATTTAAAGGAGAAAAACCTAATATCAGAAAGTACAGGAGATAAAATTATGGTATGTATATATCTTCTTAAAGCATAATAAAGTAATTCGCAGCACCTTATCCATATTAGGATGGTTTATTATTGCTTACAAATTGTACAGCAGAAAAAACATAACGAGGTTTGGTTATATTTTGAATTTGTCATAAACTTGCTTACAAGTGCAAGCAGACGATCACAAAACACTGAATTCAGTCTCTTTTATGTTCGATTTAAATAAGTCAATCATAAATTGCCTATCAATAAAAAAGGATTACCTATTAAAAGCGCTGCAAATTTTATCAATACTTCCACATAAAAAATTTAAGTTATGCCGTCAAAATGACATTTACACCATTTGTTGTACAGTAAAATTATAGGGACAAACATTCTCACAATTAGAGCAATGTCATTTAATTCATACCAACTTAAATTCCATAAATATGGAATGGAAAAATTTAATACAACAGTATTGCCAGAACATGGTTGCGTCTATGCCTAGACCATTAATATCCTTGATAGAGAAGAATGGAGCTATGATTAAGTGAAGTTGTTAAATTTGTTACTAAATTATAAAATATAATTTGCCCAAATTTATTTTTAAACTGACATACCGTCAAAATATTTTAACCTATTTTTGATAAATCGTGTTCACACTAAATTCACTTTTTGAATGTGTTAAGTAGTTCCCGAGATATTTAGGAAAAACCTGTTTTTTTAGTGGCGGTTTTTTGCTAATATATTGTAAACCGTTTGTTGTACAGAAAAATTATTGGGATAAAAAATACTAGCAATTGTATTACTAATTACATGTTAAAAGTAAAGAAAAAATAAATATTTGCAAAAGGGGTCCTTGTCGCCCACTTTTACACAATTTCTCAAACCGATTTGACCACATAAACAATCAGTAATTTACGTCTATATGTGTGGCAAATTTCACGTTGATATGTTAAGTCCTTCGAAAGTTATGGAGTACATACACACACACGCACGTGCTCACACACGCACAAACGCACGCAAGGACGTACGCTCGCACCCACCACACACACACACACACACACACACACACACACACACACATACACACACACGTACACGCACACGCACACGCAATGTACACATACGCACACGCACACGCACACGTACACGCACGCGCACGGACACACGCACGCGCACACGTACCCGCACACACGCATACATGTACACACGCACACACGCACACACGCACACACACATACGCACACACTCACACACGCACATACGTACACACGCACGTACTTATCCCACACTTTTACATATTTTTTCAAACCCCATTGAACCAAAAAATACTTTGGGTATGTGCGGAAAATTTCAAGTTGATATGTTAAGTCCTTCGAAAGCTATGGAGTACATACACACCCACACACACGCACGCACTGACGCACGCACGCTCGAACGCACGCACGCTCACACCCACACACACACACATATACGCACACGCACACGCAATGCACACACGCACACGCACACGCACACGCACCCGCACAAGCACCCGCACACGCACACGCACACGCTCACGCACACGCACGCGCACGCGCACACATACCCACACGCACACGCACACGCACACACGCACACATGCACACTCTCACACACGCACACACGCACAACGCCCCACACACGCCACGCACCACGCACACCACACGCACACGCACTCACGCACCACGCACAACGCACCACGCACACACACACACACACACAATCGCACACGCACACGCAATGCACAAACGCACACGCACACGCCACACCGCACACACACACACCACACGAAACGCACACGCACACGCACAGCACAAACGCACACGCACACGCACACTCACACGCACACGCACACATACCACACGACACGACACCTACACGTACACGCACCACACGACACACGCACGCGACACTACGCACACACGCTCACATGACACACGCACACACGCACACGCACACCACACTCCACACACCACCGCACAGACACACACGCGCACTACTATCCCACACTTTACATATTTTTCACATTCAACTATGTACAACACAGCAGCACTACGCACAGCTACGACACACACACACACACGCACACACTACCACGCACATACGAACACACGCACGCTACACCCACACTTACACACAAACCCCATATCGCAACGCAAACACGAATGCACAAATTCGCACACGTACATGCCTCACACAGCTAGAGACAACACACCACACACACGCACGCACACGCACGACACGCACGCTCACACGCACCACGCTACACACGCCACACACACACACACAGACACGCACACGCACACCGCACACGCACACGCACACGCACACGCACACGCACGCACACGCACAACACGCACACGCACACGCACACGCACACACGCACACGCACACGCACCCGCACACGCATCACACGCCCACGCACACGACACACGCACACCACACACACACCGACACACACGCACACACACACACAGCACACGCACACGCACACGCACACGCACACGCACACGACACACCACCCACACGCACACGCAAACGCACACGACACGCACACGCACACCGCTCACACGCATACACGCACACAACGCACACGCACACGCACACGCACGACACACGCACACGCACACGCACAACGCACAGCAGCACACGCACACACACACACACACACGCACACGCACTGCACACGCACACCACACTGCACACGCACGCGCACACGCACACACGCACACACACGCACACACGCACACGCACACAGCACACGCACACGCACACGCACACGCACGCACACACGCACACACACGCACACGACGCACACGCACACGCACACACGCACCACACGCACACACCACACGACCGCACCACACGCTACACGCACACGCACATACGCACACGCACACGCAGCACCACACGCACACCAGCACGCGCACCACACCACACACGCACACACGCACAGCGCACACGCACACATATACGCACACGCACACGCAATGCACACGCACACGCACGCGCACACACGCACACACGCACACCACAGAACGCACAGCGCACACGCACACACGACACGCACCGCACACGCACACACGCACACACGCACACGCACACACGCACACACGCACGCACGCGCACACACGCACAGCACACGCACACACGCACGCACGCACAGCACACGACACACGCACACGCACACGCACACGCACACGCACACCATAGACGCACACACGCACACCGCACGCACGCACACGCACACACGCACACACGCACACACGCACACACGCACACACGCACACACGACACACGCACACACGCACACACGCACACACGCACACACGCACACACGCACACACGCACACACGCACACATGCACACACGCACACACGAACACACGCACACACACACGCACACACGAACACATGCACAGACGCACAGACGCGCAGACGCACAGACGCACAGACGTACAGACGCAAAGACGCACAGATGCACAGACACACAGACACACAGACACAGACACACAGACACACAGACACACAGACACACTGACACAGACGCACAGACGCACAGACGCACAGACACACAGACACATAGGCACACAGGGGCGAAGCCCGCGAGCAGATTCCCTATTTACAAGACTAGAGCCCCTTATTGGAATGTAACTCCCAATGCATAAATACATTTTTGGTATACGTAAAGAGTCACAATCTGGAGATGGAGTTAAAAGAAATGTAATATTAATTTTAATAACAATTATGCAGTCTCCTTTGATAAAAACAATCTTAATAAATGTCAATAACCGATTAAATCTTTTTATTCTCAGGTGAAAAAAAATTCGATCCCCACGTGGGAATATAAAAAATGGCCCATGGGTGACGTCACAAAAAACAAAATGGCGGAAGGTGTCCCAATGGAAGGTGGAGGGGATGGTGCCCTTGTACTACTGTTGCTACATGTCTTTTATGCGGGAACAAAGATAAACATGTTAATATATTTCAATTTCCACACCCTATGTGACTATATTTGAACCAGTTTTTAATAAATGAGGAGAATTTATAAGCCTTGTTAAATACCAAAACTGGACCTGGAACGAGCTCTACAAACAGAAAGTTCTATGCGCTCATCATTTTAAGCAAGCGGATAATATTAAAGATTTCAGTACTGTAATGTTACGCAATGATGCAGTTCTTATTTATAGAGTAAGCATTATGTTTCCTTCTAAGTTTAATGTTGTTTATAAGATAATAGGTAATTATACTTTATGTAATTTTTTGTTTTAGAATTTAAGGGGAAAAATATGTTCTATTTCTTTAGATTTTTGCACCCGGTCTTCTTCAACAGTCAAGCCAACGTTAAATGTAGACCAGTTAGAAACACCACTAAGTAGCATTTCTCCATCTCTGTCCCCAGTCCACTACATCCTGTAACACAGAAAGACAAGAAAAACTTGATAATGCTATTCAAGACTTGAAACATTTAAAAAGAAAATGTTCGCAATTCAAGTATAAGAGTAGAAAAATGCAAAACCGAAATTACAAGCAAAAATATTCAAAGGCAATAGAATTATGTGTGACGAAAGAATTATTAACTCCACCAAATATACCTCTCAACATGGCGCGAAAAAATGTGTATCTAAACGCGGACAGAGATTTCCCTTTGACGAGAAAATTCTGGCACCATCAGTGTACAAGCGTGGTCCAAAGGCATATAGATATATCAAACATATGTGTGGATTACAAGCACGCAGCACTTTATTAAGAATGTTGAACAGCGTTAACGTAGTCAGGTAAATACGAGACAATGTAGCTAAAGTAGTCATTTATTTTTTAACTATTCTTTTTTTTAATCATGTTTTAACGAAAAATGTTTTTAGGCTTGAACGAAAATATTTTCAATTATTTAAAAACTCTTGCTCCCAAAATTCATCCACATGATTTAAATTGCTGGCTTATATTTGACGAAATATTTTTAAAACCTGGTATGTATTACAGATTTATATGTAGTAACTCAAATAAAAAAAATTAAATTGTTATAGATTTAAAGTTTAATGTTGGAGATGGAATGATTTATGGGTTTGAAGATAATGCACCAACAAAGTCGCAGACAATTTCCGACCAAAATTCTACCAATGTGTCTGCAATTAATTATTTAATAGTACAAACTAAAGCATCATATATTAAACAAAATATTACTTTCCAAAACGATTTCTATGAATTTGTTGGCTGCTGATCTACAATTTGATTTTGGTTCCTCTAAGGGTGTTGCTAAATAAAAATATTTGGAGGATGCTTACCATTTTAGTAAGGAAAAAATGGAGGGATGTTCCGGTATTCCGAAGATATGTAATATAAAAAACTGTGGAAGAAAAAAAAACCCTAAATAGTGCTGTAACAAATCGTTCTCCTCGCATCTCATTTTGGAAGGATGCAATCAATAGATTGAAGAAAATGAAATTCATAAACAAAGGATTTACCCCCTCACTTCGTAACTGGGTTAAAACCTTAAAATCTTAGATCAATTTATGGAATGATTTAAATAGTGATGGATTACAATACTTACTACCTAGACGAATTAATCAGGACTGCCTGAAAATTTTTTTTGCTGCCATACGTAGCCAGGGTAGATTTGATACCAACACAACTCCCTGGAATTTTATAAGCAACTATAAGAGTTTTTTGGTAAAAAAACTAATCTTAAAAACATTCTCCAGGGGCTTACTGTGAATTGGACGACTCCTATGGACTAGTAAAATCAATTAGGGATTTCATAATGTACTTTAAAGCAGAAAATAAAGAAAAGGTCGATCGAGTTTTAGAAATTATGTAGGATCAGGATGTTATAAATAGATTTGACTACTAGTGTTATATAGGTTGCACATAGTAATATTTTTAATTACATTGGTGGGTATTTTATTAAAAAATTAAAACGAAAGCTACATTGTAATTTGTGTAATGCGGTTGGAAACAAACACTGAGACACCTGCAAGTAAATTAATTCAACTCGAATACTACGACGACAGATCGTTACAATATCCTTCAAATGCTCTGGCAGAAGCTATGCTATGTCAAAGATGAAAATTTGGGAAGTTTTACCCGAAATACGTAATAAAAATATTTACTCGTTAACATTCACTGTTGAAGATATTTTAACACAGCTTAATTCATTTTGTGTTGAACATAATAACTTAAGCTTACTTGTCTTATCCAAAGCAATCATAAACCTATTTGTTCACTGTTGGGTGCATAATATAAACAATATTTTGTCAGGGCGATTATCACGTCCTCCTGAAGAAGATGTACAAAAAATTGTGCTCAACAAATATTTACAATTAAAATGTCGAAAACTAAATGCATTTAAAAAGGGATTAAAATGTATATTTATTTATTATTACACAACCACATTACTATACTTAAAATGGCGTAAAATTGTGCCAGTTTTTAAGGTTTTCTTATACCTAGTTGTAGAAAAATGTAAACTAGTGTCTGAATTACAGTGTAAAAAATTGCTAATATCATTTTAGATAAATAAAATTGATACACGAATTTGCCTTAAAATTGAATCGCCGTGTTCCCATAACGCTGAATCCCAACCGTAAATTTGAATTTTTAAATTTACCGCTAAATTACCGACCAATAGCATGTTGTGGGTGTAGTTTAAATTCCTCTTGCTTCTAATGTAGATAACCCTTTTATCATCAAGCTTTTACATGCTAGTGAACAGTCTATTTTAGGTGGTTTGTGACTTATTTACTAGTCATATATGTGTATCGTCTGCCATACGCTTCCGACTGTAAGCAATCCTTCGTTAAACTTTGTGTAATGACCATGTACTCGTTATTTGTTTTTGTTTGTTTATGTTATGTCAAGAATAATATTCCTATTTTTGAAACATGTAGTCAAATACATTCTTATGATACTAGGAACGCCCACTATTATTAAAACAAAATCGCGAAGAATACACTTGAGCGCATATAAAGGTACAGTTAGCTAAACAGGCAAATTGTCACTTACCTGACTTGAGCTTTCACCAGGTGCAGGGATCTCTATCTATAAAACAGATCTAAAATAATTACACACTTCAAGATAATACAGAGTGTGACCGGATCAGTTGTTGGGGCAACGGCCTTCTTTGACCTATTTTACGTTACGGTAAACCTAATGCATGTAAACAAAGTTAATATGTATAAACAAACACTAAATATGTCACTAATTGTTGCAAATAAATACACGCGAGTAAAATAACTATCTAGCAGAAATGTATCGTCAAATAACTCAACAGAAAGACAAACAAAACTAAATAAACACTTCAGATCGTGAATTTGCCATTAAACCACTTTCAATACAAACATTTAATAAGCACAACCAGACTTCACTATAACTTATTATATTTAAGTCTTAAAACAGCTGCTTCCGTGTTGTCTCCACTGGTCAGGCAAGAGGTTACAATATAAGGTTCGTAAATTCATTAAACTATCCATATATTAAATAATCCACAATAAATAATAATATATTATTTACACAGCATCAATTCATATGCCTATTGTTATGAAGTTATAATTGGACTGTTAGACGAAGATCAAATTTTGGCTCATTTAAAAGTTACTAATCTTACAGCGTGAAATATGTATATATATATATATATATATATATATATATATATATATATATATATATATATATATATATAATATATATATATATATATATATATATATATATATATATATATATATATATATATACACAGTATGTCCCCGGATAGACTGTAAAAGAGGGAAAATTCTCTTATTTTTGATTTCTCAGAAAATTTCATTCTTGATGATTTGCCCTGCTTGTTTTCAAACCTCCGAAACACAAGTTACTTTCTATTTTACTCGTACGGTTCTCGAGATAATATCATTTTTCTTGAAAAATTGGACTTATAATGTTTTTCCTAATTTTTAGAAGTCACTTTAGTAGGCGGATTTCATTGAAAAACACCACTGACAGAAATTGTCAAATGTGATAATTCTGTTGAACTGCAAATTAATTCATGCTAATTTGAATTGTATGCCATAATGTTGACTTTACAACAAAGAATTTATCTAATTCAATGTTACGGAACTGGGAAAGAGTGCTACCGAGTTGTTATCAGAAAATTCAACCAAAAATACCCGGAAGTTGCCATTTCGAATGCCGAAGCAAAAAACTTGGTAACTAAATTCCTTCAAACAGGCTCGGTTTTAAATCTAAAGAAGGCAATGAAGTTGTTCGATGAAGAAGATGCTGCTACTGTTCTCGCCGTTCATTCCGCAACAGAAGTTCCAAGGTTGTCTTTAAGAAGGAGGGCACTACGAATTGGGATAGGTAAATCTCATTTACAAAGAATCTTCAAGGAGAACAAAATTTTACCATTTAAGCCGCAATTTAGGCAAACTTTAGAGAACGGTGATGAAGCCAAACGTCTGGATTTTTGTTTGGAAATGGGCAATAGAGTTTTGGAAGATTCAAATTTTCATAAACGAATAATGTTCTCCGATGAATCGACCTTTTCAACTAACGGAGTCGTTTCCTCCCAACCTTACTGGAGTAGGACGAATCCAAACTTCCGAATTGCTAGTCGCAGACAATGTTTGAAAAAAGTTAATGTGTGGTGTGCGGTTTCGTACCATGGAATTATTGGCCCATATTTTTTTGATCAAAATTTAAACCGTTATTCATATTTGGAAATGTTGCAAAATTTTTTAACTGATAAACTGGATGAATTGCCATTGAACTACCTATTTGAAATGTTCTTCCAGCACGATGGGTGCCCTGCTCATTATGCCGGTACTGTTCGTCAGTGGCTCAATACAGAGTTCCATAATAACTGGCTAGGAAGAGATGGTCCCATTTTATGGCCGCCGAGAAGTCCTGATCTCACAAAAATGGACTTTTATCTGTGGGGTCGTTTAAAAACAAATTGTGTACAGTGATCCATTAGGCAATGATGAAGAGCAATTAAAAAATAGGATACGGAATGCTGTCCAGTCCCTATCAATCGAAGAAATAAGGCGCAGTTTCAGTGAATTCAGAGCTCGCATTGAAATATGTGCGGAAAAAGGAGGAGCATTATTCGAATAGAAAATTAATAGTTCAGTTTTTTGAGAATTTCATTTCATTTTACCATCAATTGTTAAATTTATTAATTAAAACTTGTGAGACTAATTTGATTTTTCCTTTGAAACAAATCAATTTACTTAAAAAAATTACGAAAAGCTGGAATTTTTCAAGAAAAATGATATTATCTCCAGAACCCTTTGAGTTAAATAGCAAGTAATTTGTATTTCGGAGGTTTGAAAAGAAGCAGGGCAAATCAGCAAGAATAGAATTTTCTGAGAAATCAAAAATAAGAGAATTTTCCCTCTTTTAAAGTCGATCCGGGGACATACTGTATATATATATATATATATATATATATATATATATATATATATATATATATATATATATATATATATATACAGTGTTCATAAAAATAAATACTAATATATCGTTCAATGCACGGATGAAAGCAGTTTGTTAAAAACGTTAATGGGCTAGAAAATTCAAAAGCAAAACAACTACTTTCATCCGCTTATATCCATATAATTGAGCGAATGTCAATCACAAAAAAAAACACCACAAATACAGTAAATTGACAACAATAGATTACCTTATGGGTATTCCTGTATGCCCTCTCCTGCCCTGCACAGCGAAAATTAACTTGAGGCAATTTCCAAATGGCAAGCTCACTAATTCTCAGCTTTCAAGTAGATGGTTAACGGATTTATAAAATCTGCATACACAGAACTGATACAGTAACTGACGGTTCAGAGTCCTGGTGTGATTAACTAATGGTATTATTTACACGGATTACTATAATTATGTACATTTATTTACACGACCTCTTCTTATTATATGTACTTACAAAAGTTCTATATAGAGTGACGGTGACTGGTGTTCTTCCACAATAACTAATATTCGGTAAAATCAATCTGCAATAAGCATTAAATGATTTACTAATGGGGTGCACTTGACTAAACACAACCCCTTCCACGAAATTCCTAACTGACTCCAAAGGTCCGATAGGTCGATACAATTTTGGAGAGTTGAACCACTAAGATACCCACCAGCAAGTGCTTGTGCCCACAAACCCATTTCACGAAACGTTCACAGTCCCCCAGGTCCAATACCTCAGCCACAGCTACACGCGTAAGCCTACCTGCTTGACTCGACGACGTCCAGATTAAGACTCTCCAAATTAATGGCAAAAAAGAAACCTCTTTCCCCACTGCACCTACATCATTCTTACCTCTTGCATCATATTTTTTTAACATCAAGCTTTCACATAGATACTGCATTGACAGCTTTCAAGTAACCAAAGGAATTATCTCATAAATAGTATCATGCACTTAATTTTTACTTCAGGACATACTGTAGTTATACAGACGAATTTGTCCACCTTCTGCAATGACAATCTGAACCAAAAACGAACCGGTGTACCCTATACAGAAAGCCTCTGGCACCAATTCCCAAACTGTACATCTTTAGTGTGAAGGCGAGTAGACAATGAAAAATAAGGCACTCAAACAACCCTACATAGCAGTCCTCTCACAACATGTTTACTTATTGGGAAACATCCAAACTGCGCACTACTCTAAGCTAACGAACCATAGAACACGAACTAAAACTAAGAACAAAACTAACCTAAATGAACACACTAATCCTAAAAAACAAAACTAACCTAAATCTGTGAATAAGCATTCGCCTTGTAAAAGATGTGGCAATGGGAGATTGTCAATATTTACAATTATTTAATGTAATCAAGAGAAAATGTTCGAGACATCTCGCACAATAACTCGTATGTCGCAACCGTTAATCGTCGTGGCCGTTATTCAGCTAATAAACCAACCTTAAGCTGAGTGTACGAAGAAGCATGAAAAATGCGGTGTCGTTGCTCAGGAAATACCCCTCGCGACACCCTCTGAAGCTAGTGGCCTAAGTGTGCTCTATATAAAACGTTTAGCCTACAAGTTATATAGTAATGGATTGATATAATTATGACTTCAACGAAAGATTACAACAATCCTAATCATAGAACTACTGGAATGCAGCCAAATGATGTCGATAAACTTACGAAATTGGAGGCATACACTCACGAATCAGTAAATTTAAAAGTAGTTTTGCCGAACGATACACACCAAGTTGGACTAGTGAACTATTTAGGATTGTGAAAGTTCGCATTACTAACCCCACTACGTACATGTTGGAAGACGCGAAATGAACACCTGTACTGGTAGGGTTTTATGAACACAAATTACAGAAAACTAAGTATCCTGACGTGTACTTGCTAGAAAAAGTACTTTGCTCCAAAAATAATAAGACATTTGTGAAGTTGTGGGGATTAGATGAAATATCCTGGATCAATAAAGATAACATTGCTTTTTATCAATAGCTTTTACATGAGATAATACACCAAAAGTAATAATTGTATCTTAATTTTAGTGTTTTACATGTTACATTAATAAACAACGTTTTGTTAAAATCTCATTCTTTAACCAGTAAACCTAAGGAACGTATATAATCTTTTAAATTACTTGATGGTCACACTACTGAATCTGGTCTACATATCCATCTTAAGCAGAAATTTGCATTTGCTTCACCTTCATGAATGTTTTCTGATATCCAGATGCAAATTTTGTGTGCTCCTCGTTTTTCCACGGCAACCAAAACCCTTACAAATAGCATGGATAACAGGACCCTGAGCTATAAGATGTCTTGGTCACCCGATTGCATATCATTCTCCCCCAAGCAGAATCCATTGTCTTGTTGGCCAAAGTTCCCACGATCCGTAAACTGTTTGCATAGTGTTCAGCACTCAGCTAGGATGAATGAGTTATTTTGACCTGTTTCTCTGGGAAGCGGTTATTGGCTTCTGGCAAACAGTTACTTGTGTTGGGAAACAGGTTTCCGTTTTTGTCTACTTTGATCTGTTTCTGGGCTACGGCTTCCAGTTTTTAAGCTGGTTTGATCTGTTTTTGGTAAACGGCCTCCAGTTTTTAGCTATCTTGATCTGTTTTTGGGAAACTAGTACCTGTATTTGGTAAACCTACCAGTTTTTGGGACAGCCAGATCCTAGAGGCCAGGACAATAGTAGCAGTATTATGTAAATAAAAATCAACGTACTGTAAGCATAATTTTTATTACAATTTCTTATACATATATTTAAAATTCATGATCTAGACTTCTATATTATGCTGCATTTTATTGTAGTTAATACAATTTTGGTTATACAGGTGTTCCTGAGGGAATTATTTTATTGAAGTAGTTCATCATCTATGTCCAAAACTTTTATACAAATGATAAAATCGAAAGCGATACACTTAAGTTGAATCATACATGCATTATTTATATTAACGTCGTCATCATAATTACTCAAGTTCCCACGAGAGCAAAATGTTAATCAAATATAATAATAATTTACATTCTTTCTAACACTACACTTAAAGCTCACAGTATTCAAAATTTGAATTGTTTACACAAAACTCGACATAATTAATTTTATAAGAAACATGATAACAGTATAGTTGATTTTGATATATAATTTTATATGTCGCTTGTATGGCTAATATCGGTTTCGTTGCTCATAGATATTACTTCTAAATTCATTTTAAAATTATAGGTTTGATTGCTTATTATATACAAGGCATGTTATAAATGATATATTTAATTCAAAGTCATGATCTAATAGTGACTACTACTTATGATAGTTTTCTTTACATTGAAAGTAAGCGTGAGCTTAAAAAAGATAAAAAATAATGCGACTTTATTAAAAATTTTAAAATTCGATGTTAGGTGATCAAAGTGTGGACGTTTGCAGATTTTCCTGACACGTCTGCTATACAGTAAGGACTAAGCCATCAGGGAACTATAAAAATTCTATTATTCATTTCATCAATGCTCTTTACGTTTAACGTTTACCAAGCATATCTATTGACACCTGTTCTTAACATCCCTAGTTACGTAAACCCATATAGCACATGTATTAAGCATAAACCGAAACAGAAGAGACCGGCCGGACTTGTGGCGAGAGACCCCCTTATCGACAAGACTTGGAAAATGATTTCCACCGACATTGTAGTACCTTTATTGAGATCCACCACTGGATATTCTCACGTGTTAGTAGTTGTCCATTATATGTCCAAATTTGTACTTTTTCCCCATTACATGCCGCGAAAGCCGTTAGTTTCGGTTAATAATATCGAGGAAAATGCGTTCCTCATGTTCGGAGTACTATCATATATATATATATATATATATATATATATATATATATATATATATATATATATATATATCCACATATATTGTGTGTGAGAATGGGTTACAATTCAGGGGCAAGGAATATAGGAAAATGTGTTACGTGCAGAAACCGTAAGCGGAGGAAAAAACAAAGAGAACAAGGAGATGGGTCACTACTCACCTGCTGATGTAAGGAATCGCCGGCATCATACGGTATGGGTGGGGTCAAGGAAGTTCCAGTAGAGATCAAAAGACCGGCAGAAGCCGCTCCCCAAAAGAGAACTCGCCGTTATCCCAGCTCCTGGATAACGACGTTAGAAGTGGGCGAGTAGGTAACCGTAGGAAAAGAGACAGGAGAAATTAATCGGGCAAAGAAAAGAGTATTGTGGGATAAATTACTACTATTACTAAATCACATTGAAAGAATACGTATAAAAACGAAACGTGCTTCAGAAATAAATGAATTCTAACAAAAGACAAATACATTGGCAATTCACGTCTAAAATGAGATAAGCACGCAATTAAGCAAAAAACAAATTTATAAGTGTACAACGTAGATATGTTGGTTAATCTAAAAATTTAAAGAAAACGAAATAAAAAGAAAAACATCGACAACGCAAGGTTAGACTACTTTTGTAGTAAATTATAATTATAGATTAATAGATACCTGTTTAATTTCGACAGGCCTTCCTAAGGTAAAGCAGAGTTTCTATATGTTCTAATTAAAGTTTAGAATATCTATAATGTCCTAACAAATATTTAATTTAAGAAATTTGAATGGGAACGTTAAGAAAAATAATAAAAATTAATCAATTAGCAATATCAAATTAAAAATGTAAAACATATGAGAAATATCTAAATCTAAACTATTGTGTCTGTTTGATGGTTAATACGTCACAAACATTAAAAGATAAAAATTTGGCCGACAGCTGTTTACAAACCGATCGTCGTTAAAAGAACGTATTACACAGAAATTAAATTAAACGTCGAATGAAAAAGTAAGTATTTAGTGATAAAGTAACACACTATTTTTGGCAATTATAATTATAGATTGCAAACAAGAAGAAAGGAAGTGGAAAAGAGATTTCAGATAAGGTTAGAGGTACGTTGTTTTTGCACGCGATGAACTAAAGATGAATGAAGATGGAATTTCTAGGTAAGTTACAACACATACATATACAGATGGTATACTTTTAAAAGTTTTTTAGCTGTAGCCACAGAAGTCACATATTGATAGATTCACATACTTTTAAGATGGGAGACGAGCCGTTCGTGATAACTTGTATGAATGGTAAACACTTAAAACAGCAATAAGCGAAGAAACCATGAATTATATATATATATATATATATATATATATATATATATATATATATATATATCTTATTCGTGGACTGTTCATTGGTCCTCCTCTTCAGCCCTGGTCAATCCATGTTTGTTGGTGTTGCAATATTTTCTGTTATTGTATAGTTTACAATCATGAGATGTGTTTTTTTTTGTGTAAAAAAAAGTTTATTTATTTAATATTTATTAATGCGTTAATTGGCTTAAATATGTGTTGTTTAGTGGGGTGTAACGTGCTTAGTGTGATTATTAGATTCGTTGTTCGGTTTATTGCTGGGCCCTCATCGAATAGACGGGAGGGTGCGGAGGTCATATGGGATGTTGTCCAGGGAAGTTTTTTTTTCTTTGTGAAACACGAATGTTAACTCCATCAAGATTTTATGTAAAAAAAAAGTAATCTATAAACTAGCCAAATGTGTTAAAATGAATAGATTAGAAATTTTGAATAACCAAGTGTAAAATTAAAATGTAATAGATAATAAATGATTGAAATAGTATTAGTAAACGGCAACTAAAAGTACTTCAAGGTATATATAATTGTATAGTATTAAGGTTAGAAATTCAAAGCAAATTAAATGGAAAAAATTAAAACTTGAAAAATGTTTGTTTCAAATTATGGCGTCGTACCGAGCTAAAATTATATTTAACGCAAATTACCACCCTCAGGCGTATCCTTCTGGACGTATTAGTAGAGTGATGAAGACGATGCTGGCGTCGTGTATTAAAGAAAACCAGAGTAACTGGGATAAGTATTTAACACATTTTGGATGAGAAATGATTTTGGATGGTTCTAAGCATGGTGAACTAACGGAAAGAAACGATTTAGTGAATAAATATTGGCTTCCTGATTCTGATGTTCAGGTCTATCGATAATATTACCGCTTGATGTTCCAGTCGACATCTACTGGAATAGTTATAGAAATATTTAGTTTTTTCATGTATCGTAATTAATGTTACAATATCGTACTCAGTCACATATTGTTCATCTGAAGTATCTATACGGATACTCAGGAATAGCAGGATGTATTTGAGGTCGTGGCAAGGTATAATAAACTGTAAGTAGAGAAGTACAGAAGAAGAAGTGACAATGAAACATCGTAACTACCCACGAAAACGAATAAAAGTATTATTTTTCAAAATCTTCCAAAGACCTGTTTAAAAACTACGTTTTTCAACACTCCTTGTTTGAAGAGTATTAAAATCAAAAAATTATCATCCATAATTATACGGTTGTCGGTTATGTCATTATTATAAGAAATTCGTTATCAAAAGCTCCTAAGTTCGTCAGCTAAAAAGGCAAGATTTCAAAGCCTTCTAAGTCAAATGTTAACATAAAACAATTTCTAAATGCTGAATTACTAAATTGCTAATTAAGAATTAGGTGTTGCAAGCTTGTATAAAACTCGAAACACATAGGCACTAGATGGTATCTGACTACCTGTACGTGAATGAATAGTGCATGGTTGTCAGGAAATGTCCAGTTTTAAAGCACTTCTGGTTTGAAATTTTGAAAAATCTGTCAGAAAGGTATATCTGCAGTTTATGCTGAGTCCAATAACTGAAATACGATGCAAACCAATTCTTTGTCCGGTTGTAACTGAAAACTTTTAAACATAGTTTCGGTCTGGTGTTGCTACTTGTGTGGTCTATGGCAGTAGTGATTAAGGGCCGGTTCCGGACCAGTTCAAGGTCACTCTCCTCTGGTGTGAGAAATGTAAGCTCTTCAAAGTCAAACCTTTGGCGGGAAATTTAAATTTTAGGATCTCGCTAAAAATATAAATTGCAATGTCACCATCCTCATCATATTACAAGGTCTCTCTGTGGTCAAACGTTTTGGTGGGAAATTTGTTAGTCAAGGTCAGAAGCTAAAAATAGAAATTGTCATCATATTATAATTCATAGAAGTCTAGAAATCGAGTGATCAAGGTCAAAGTTTATTGACCTGTAGGGGTATCGTATGATATTTCTTAGTTTATAATAAAAGGCTTTCTTTGCGTGTGCATGATTCAGTAAACTTTTTATAGGCATAAGATTTTTCTAAGTTCAGCCTTTTCAAACAAAAAGATCAATTTTTCTCGAAAACGGGCCAGAATTTGCCAAAAATAAATTAAAACCCCTCCCCCCATTTGTCCCAGGCCACTTATCAACGTATCTAACATATATATCAAATTAGGGCAGCTACCTCTAGTAGGCGATAGAAATATTTTTTAAGAAATTTTTCCAAGTTCAGCCTTTTCATACGAAAAAATCTAAGTTAGCTAAATATAGAAATTGCAATGTCATCATCATCATCATGATCATCATGATCATATTACAATTCTTAGAAATCTAAAAGTAGAGTTTTTAAGGTCAAAGGGTAAGGACCTGCAGGGGTATCATATTAAGTTTCTTAGAAATCTAAAAATAGAATCAGATCATGGAGACGAAGAATGATAGGTTGTTATGTATGTGTGATAAAATATAGATCAAGGTCAAATGGTACTTAGGTTGACTAAATGGTGTGAAGGTGAAATAGTTTTCTAAACTAAAAGAGGACAAGGTGGGTATTTAACAAGTTTAAACATGTAAGAAGTACTCAAATCAAGGACACGTTTAGATCAAAATTTAAAGCTAAAAATAAAATCTTAGAAATCTAAACACAGGGTTTTCAAGGTCAAAGAGTAATTAATGACCTGCATGTGTATCGTATTACATTTCTTAGAAATATAAAAATAGAATCAGTTTATGGAAACAAAAAAAAACGAAAGGTTGTTGTCTATGCTAAAAGTAGACCAATGTCATACTACAACCCCACCATATGTAAATTACAGATGAATCATTTCCTCAACAGTGTTTAGTCCTAGTACAATGGCGAGCAAGTAAAGTCGTTATAATGCAAGCAGCAATATCATTCCTGGAGCGATATACAAATATGGAAAGCATCACCTGATGGTAGCAGTTATTCTTCATCAGATGCAGATTAGCTTACTGATGCAATTCTCAAAGCACGCTCTCCCCTCTACCATAAAAAATCGTGATGCAGTAATATATAGAAGGACAGTTCCGGTGTCAACTCAAAATTCAAAAGCGTTCTCGAATCAGTAAAGATGGATCTGCCTGCATTGAACAGTAGCACTTTCTGTAAATCCTTCACGAACGTAAAAGACTTGGAGGTGGGTGCAAAATATAAAGTGATTGATATGAATACCATCGACACAAAGTATGGTAAACATATTATCATTGAAACCCCCAGAACTTCAAGTGCATACCTCCCTTACGATTTTATGAATACTTCAAAAAAGAAGATTGCATTGAAAAGTTTAAACAATATCTGGCTGAGAATGACGTGTACATTACCAGCGCCGGAACTGTAGGAAATACAACTAATTTAGCAGTTCTGTAAAAAAAGAAAAAGAATAATAACTTATATCTATGTATAATTGTTTGGAAATAAATTATATATTTTTATTGCAAAAAAGAGAGGAAGAAAAGAAGAAGGGAGAAGGAAAAAAGGAGAAAAAAAGGAAGAAGAAAAGGAAAAAAAAGAAAAGAAGAGGAGAAGAAAAAGAGGGAAGAGAAGAAGAGAGAGAAAAGAGGAGAGGAAAAAAGAAGAAAGAGGAAAGAGAGAGAAAGAGGGAGAGGAGAGGAGAGGAGAAAGAGAGAGAGAGGAAAGAGAAGAGAGGAGAAGAGAAGAGGAGAGGAGAGAAGAGGAGAGGGAGAGGAGAAGGAGAGGGAGAGGAGAGAGAGAGGGAGAGGAGAGGGAGAGGAGAGAGAGAGAGAGGGAGAGGAGAGGAGAGGAGAGGAGAGGAGAGGGAGAGGGAGAGGGAGAGGGAGAGGGAGAGGAGAGGAGAGGAGAGGAGAGAGGGAGAGGAGAGGGAGAGGGAGAGGAGAGGAGAGGAGAGAGGGAGAGGAGAGGGAGAGGGAGAGGGAGAGGAGAGGAGAGGAGAGGAGAGGGAGAGGAGAGAGGGAGAGGGAGAGGGAGAGGGAGAGGAGAGGAGAGAGAGGAGAGGGAGAGGGAGAGGGAGAGGGAGAGGAGAGAGGAGAGGGAGGAGAGGAGAGGGAGAGAGGAGAGGGAGAGGGAGAGGAGAGGAGAGGGAGAGGGAGAGGAGAGGGAGAGGGAGAGGGAGAGGGAGAAGAGAGAGGAGAGGGAGAGGGAGAGGAGAGGGAGAGAGGAGAGGAAGGAGAGGGAGAGGAGAGGAGAGGGAGAGGGAGAGAGGAGAGGGAGAGGGAGAGGGAGAGGAGAGGAGAGAGGGAGAGAGGGAGAGGAGAGGAGAGGAGAGGGAGAGGAGAGGGAGAGGAGAAGAGGAGAGGGAGAAGAGAGAGGGAGAGGAGAGGGAGAGAGTAAAGAGAGGGAGATGTTGAGTGAGGTGAGTGAGGTGAAGAGAGTGAGAGGATGAGGGGTGATTGAGGTGAGTGTCGGTGAGCGTGAGCGTGAGCGTGATCGTGAGCGTGAGAGTGAGAGAGAGAGAGATAGACAGATAGAGAGAGAGAGAGAGAGAGAGAGAGAGAGAGAGAGACAGAGAGACAGAGAGACAGAGAGAGAGCGTGAACGTGAGAGTGAGAGTGAGAGTGAAAGTGAGAGTGAGTGTGTGTGAGAGAGAAGGAGAGAGAGAGGGAGATATGAAACTTGTCATCACTGCGTGAATGTTTATAACGTGCACATTAGCACCAGGCGTGTATGTAACTCATTTTACACAAATGCTTATTCTTACATAACATTTATTTGATTGTACACTCATCATACATCAATACATACATATATATTTGGTCTCCTGAAACGTAAAATTGACATTACAATCTTGTGAACGTAAAGTGTAACTCCATTTTACGCACACTATTGTAAAAACAGACAATGCGGTGAAATGGTCAGTAAAGTAAGAGAAACATAGCAAAAATATATGAAGTATAAAATAATAGAATATGTTTAAGGAAACTTTACTTTACACCTTTTCTGATGAAATATATGTCCAAAACAACGTTATTTTTACATTTTTGATTAAAACTGTAAGGTACCGCCATCTTTCGATAACTTAAACGGTGATGACGATAATTGACAGGCTTGACAGGGGTTAGTAAAATTTGACATTTTAGCAATTTATTAATGTTGGTTACGTTTAGTGATAACACCAGTTGTTGAATTTACAAGAACATAATTTGATATGCTTTAATTCGATACTATTAAACGGAACATTGTTAAGGACAGTTTATTTTTTGTGACATAATTACGAGTGTTTTTTTCTATGTTTTATAATCAGTACCTATACTAATAAAAAGTTTCAATTTTTGTGGTTTAATAGAAATATCCTTATTTTATTAATTAATTAGGATAAATTCAATTTAGTATAGCGAAAATTTGAAACGTTTATTCAGTGAGATTGCTGAAGCCAACAACAATTTGAAAATTGTCGGCAGAACATTGTAAACACCGAAAATGTGAATAGCATAAACTTTGATGCGGTCAGCTAAAAAACAGATACCTGTTTTCCAGCAATAGGCAGAAACAGCTCAAAACAGCTACCCGTTTTCAGAAAACAGCACAAAAACAGACCTAAAACCAGTACCCGTTTCCTAAAAACAGGTAGCTGTTTCCCACAGAAAAGCTCAACGCAGCAGACTGAAAGCAGTTTAAGTGCTCGTTATCCACAAATGCTTATTCTTACATAACATTTATTTGATTGTACACTCATCATACATCAATACGTACATATATATTTAATGAGGTAAAATGGCCAGTAAATTGTAAGCTTTCAGATGTAACTAATCTAAAAACAAAAATTTCTAAAAGCTATACACGCTAATTTAAATCGGTAGGTCCTCTAAAGTACGTAACAGGTTTTCACTATTTATTTTATCGCGTCTTATTTCTTCTAACTGTTGCTTAGCCTCAGCTAAAGCAACTGTTAAAAACTCGACATGAGCCACCCCCGACACTTCGCTGCTAGTATATTCTGCAAGAATATTGCTTAACCACCTCACACTTTTAAGTCAATCAATGTCGTTGGGGCTTGCGTAAGTGGTGTGGGTGATAGTTCTGCTGCTAAGTCCTTCTGATAATTATCATGCTGCATTAATGCAAGATTTTTCCACCATATTGAATGTGCCTAAGTGTTGGTGGCAGCGGCTCTGGTGCGGTAGCAACAACAACTGGTGTAATACTAGAGAAATAATAACAATTACATTAATGTGTTAATTAATACATAAATTGGTACTCACTTTTCAAAAAACCTAGCAAGGTCATCATCCTCTAGATCACTATCTCTGATGGAGATAGGAGGTGTCGAGGCCTGTGCTGTGGTGAGTGGAGGTATCGGGGCTGTTGGGGGTCACAGCAAGATATCCTGCAGGATATTAACTTTCTTCTTCTTCAGCGATAATTTAGATTTCTAAGTGGGTGTAGTCATCATCACGAGTACTATTACTAGGTAATGAATGAATATTCGCATAAAACTTTAACCCCTATATACATGTAAATCTGCTAACCGTTAACTGATTTAGCCAATAGTGGAAGTGGTTACTATGAGCGAAACTGACCTCTGTAGGCAAGGGTGACGCAGCATAACACATAAGAAAAGTGTTGACGTCAGCAAGGTATTATTAGTAAACGCTACAAAGTGCAATGCATGTATCTGTCTGGAGCGTAATCTAAAGCGTGTAAAAAGAATGCCACAATCATGAGTAGCAGACGTGATATTAGCGATAGATATTATCAGTTGCGAAAACGCAATATATGCTCTTGCAGCGTAATCTAAGTCGTGTGAAAAGTATTCCAGAAAGCAGTTTAAGTTCTTATTATCCAAAAAAATTTTACTACAGCTAAAAAAAAATGTTAAGTTAAATTTTAAGTGCATGTTGTGTTACAAATTGATTTATTGTAAAATATCATGCATATAAAGAAAGTGTGAAAATATAGTACAGTTAAAAGTGAAAAAAAAAGCTTGCGTTAAATAAAAGTCAAAACAGTTGGAGGGAAACACTTGGTATTAATCACACCAAGGGGTTCACCACTACCCCAACTACCCATAACCCAAGACCCTACCCGCCAAACACAGTATCCCACAAACCTGCATGAATTTAAAATCAAAAGTGGTTGCAGGACATTTTGTGAACATACATAGTCTCTCAAAATTCTGAAGTGTCAAAAGTGCAACGTTTAACAAGTGAGTTAGCTGAAGCTAATAAAAATGTGGAAATTGTTCGACAGAAGTAGTTTTCTTATTGTGTAAAGTAGTGTTTGGTTTTAGTTTTTGTGGGGTAGGGAACTTAAGTGTAATTATAATTATTTTTTTTTTTACATATTATACATATACGGATTATAATAAATAAATGTGTAATTGTTTTATTTCTTATTAAATATCTCTATCACATACATAAAGAAAGAAACAGAAAACAAGTGTGAAACTATTTAACAGCTGTTTTATTTAAAGGTTAAAAAGTGAAAACAAATAGGTTAAGGAGATTGAAAATTACTATTAATTTTGCTAAATACTTAAATAAAAAGTTTACCTAGCAGTCGTAGTAGTCGTATTTAATAAAATTAATAATAATTTTCAATTACATATTTACTTTTGAACTTATTCATTCATAACAAAACTTATAATAAGTTAAGGAAATAATTGAATCCTTAAGTAAGTGTTGAATACAAAATGTTAATTTCAAATAATTTCATAATTATATGAAATGATAACTTAAAAATACACTAATAAGGTTATTGTAAAATACCATGCATATAAACAAAGTGTGAAAATATAGTATAGTTAAATAAAAGTCAAAACAGTTCTCAAAAGCATGTAAACCTGAAAACTTTACGCCATGTATCTATGCAATACAAATGACACAATTGCATTCCTACATTTTCAAATCCCGTTTCAAAGTTGTAATGTAAAATGGTGACTAAGATAGAAATACAATGTTCGCATTCACACCTGCATAATATGCTTTCAAAGCAAAATAACTGCGTTCATTATCCTACAGTAATATCCACTCTCCATCGAAAATTGTAAATTTGGAGTCCTAATCAAAATAAATTAAAAGACAAGTCCTCTTTTAAGTGCTGTTTGTTGTTTAAAAATTGAATTGGTTAATTTAAAGAGCATTTCGGTAAAAGAAATCGATAAATTGCATGCATAAGTTTCTTCTGAGCCTACGTATGTACAAAAAGTTGTGTTTTAGGTGCTCTTTGTTGTTTCAAAATGGAATTGTTTAATTTAAGTCATTTTTTCATTTTTTGATAAATTTATATATGAAATTGATAAATTTCCACTTATAAAACATAACTGCGTTGAAAAAATTTTTTTTTCTTCTGAGAATTAGGTGCAAATTTTAAATTTTCAGGAGCGCATCTTCTCTAGGACTTTACTTTTGCCCTCACCCGCATCTTCACCTACAACCTGCGGAAGAGAAGTCCACCTCGAGTCGTCTTTTATCTATCTCCATAGATATAAACATACATCTTTAATTACATCACACACCTTCAAACATACACTTTTATAGTTCAAGTACATGTCTATCGTTCACACAATAATTATTGTAATTATACATTCCATTCTAGTACAATACTTGTATTTCAAGTAAAATATAATATTACAAATCATACTGATAATACTATATGGGTAATGCATTTTGCAATTGCATACTTTTTACTCATTACGAGTACAATCCATTTAAAATGAGTTGTAATTGCGTATATAAATGTAAAATGTCCAAAGATGCATTGTGAGAGTTAGTATTACTTTATTTCATAAATAAAATGGTTAGAATCTGTTTTAGAAAAAAAACATTCCAAATACGTTACAAATATGTTAAACTTTTGTTATACTATGTCATATTTCGTATTGATGCTCAATTAATTTGGAAGATATTAAAAATGTACGTTTTATATAGAATAGTAATCTGTAATATTTTGCAGTTAAAGAAGGCCTTAAAGTTTTCCCACACTTATTTTGAGACAATTTAGAACTGGTATCTTTTGCGCTGTTATTTGTTTAGTCTACATGCAAAAAAATTAGAATTTTTGGATAAGTACTAGCGACAGTATAATAAAAAAAAACTATGAATAATTATTTAACAAATCACATATATAACTATAAGTTGGTAACACCCTAAAAATATACCGACCATCAAAAAATTGGGCCATATTTTCAACAAACTAACTTCGAGTAGTGATTTAAATATAATCTGCAACTGAAAGTTTATTAATAATTTAAGATGTATAAGCATTCACTTAATTACTCAAGTTATTTTGTTAAAAAACTGTCCATTATTCATGCTGGTTAGAATACATGCAAAATGTTAAAATGAATTAATTTACTGTCTTGTTATAGTCTCAAAACTATCAGACATTGATACTAGCATATCTATTTTTATGCAACTTTGACATACTAGTGTTTCAAGCTCAAAGGTCAAATAATACAAATCCAAAGCAAGCCCATGCATTGGCATATTTTATAGTACAGAATATTCAAAACTTATTTTCCTGCTTTTAATTTTTCAACCTTCTTGATCTGATTATACACAAAGAATTTAATATCAGACCATTTCCTGTCAGCCTTTTGGAATTATTTTATTTTTTAAATTCATACTGAAATGCTTGAGCACAATACCCTTGTCTTCATTAGACCATGGTCTTTTTTCATATTTTGTCTTATTAACTTTTTTATTTGTACCTGAAAGTATATATTGTTATATTTATCTAAATTATACATAAAAAACCTTTTCTTTTATTCCATATTGTATTTTCCAGTTTTTGATTTTTGGTGGATATGTCATTATCTAACAGTTGAGAATCAGGTTCGTCTTCTTCCTCTACTTCTTCTGTAACAGGTGGTAAATCTGAAACACATTTTTAAACAAGTTTGTGGATATAAACAGATTAACAAAATTTATCTAGTAATTCAATATCTCCCAGCGATTTTCCTACAAATCTTGTTGCTTCGCCTTTATCTACAGCTAGTAATAATCGACTTACTTTTGTCAACTCTACAGCATCTTCTTGGAGCCTCTAATATTCCCTGTGGACTCTGACATCATGGCCCAAGTGTCTAGCCAACCAGTCATATTCATTCTCGGTTAAATTAAAGATTTGTGACACTGTCGCAACATATTTTCGTAGTTCTGTATCTCAGCCACAGTTCTATTGCATCCTTGGTTTCTTCAGTGAGAAGAACCGGAACTTCTTGACCTCTTTTACCAATTGTATGAACAATTGTTAAACGCTCCGCCAACTTCTTTTCATATTCAGAAAACGAATTCTTTAATTCTTGTGTTGACTGGTCACTCCACAAAGGACGCGTAAGAACCTGTTCAATTTTAATCCTGGCTGCTTCACCAGATCGTCTCTTGTTAAATAAAATAATTCTACTAAGAGTCAGAGTGGTTAAACGATTCCAGTCAAAAATACTTGGCTTCCTTGTTAAGTTGTTCTTTGAGATAATAATTTGAGCTTCAATATGAGCGTTAAGTTTTTGAAGATCATCTGTTAAGTGAAGAAACTGAGGAACATTGAATTTTCTTGTGTGTAGAGCTGCCAGTGCATTTTATGAAACTCGAAGTGATCATTCTAGATCCATTAAAGTTATGAAACTTTGTAACGTCTTGTTTTTTGATAAGTTTCCAGATCGTAATGCATCGCCTCTTTCAATATTAGCACATTTTTTTAATGAATGTTCAATTTTTAGAGCTAAAGATGGGATTTGAAATTCAGGTCTTCGTGATGCTTCATTCAGGTAACTACCACAAATTTGCTTCACTGAAAAAATTATTTTGTCAAAATATTCAGGAGACATGAAATCGACGAGAAGCATATTCCAAAACAACATTTTTTTAATTCAATAGCCAATCGTGACAATTGCCTCATTAATTGTCTTATTAGATCAAGCTGTGTATTGCCGTATTTTTGATACTGCATGGATCCAAACTTTAGGATCAATGTATCTTCTTTGTAATAGCTTCCTATTTCATCTTCTCGCAGGTTATTAATTATAGATGTCTTGTAATCTTGTGTAAACTATAGTCCAAATATTCCGCTTAAAATTGAATTCTTTCAACTATTACATGCTTACTTGGGTCATCATCTTTTTTATCGAATGTTTTTTTCTTGCACTGAATTCTTAGATGGAGCCATAAACCCTTTTTTAGCATGAATCCCAAACAGTTAGGGCATGGTCCATAGTTTTTATAACTGTACATTTGGACTTCATTTACAGTTGGTCTTCTGACCAATATTAGTTGTCCTTCCCCTGATCCAATAATACTGCAATTAAAGTAAAAATCCCCGACCCTAGTAATATTTTGTAGGGCTTCTTTTCGTCGATTGGATCTCTTAGGTAAGGCCAATATTTTTGCAACTTCAATTCCTTTAGAATGTACAATTTCTAAATGCTTTGCCATGTATTGCATAAAGTAACAAGCATGGCGCTTGTCGCGGATTCTACGCCCATTATTATGCTTTTGTGCTGCAGTAATTTTAACACATTTTTTTACTGTCAGATGACAGATTTTTACTAAGCAAGTAAATGTCTGAAAAAGTAGATGTTTTGTCAGCAGGCATTTTCTGTGCCTTGTAACGGTGCTCAATTTAAAATTTAAAAATCCCGCTTTTACAAGGTTGCTGATAAGGGTACAAACTTCTTTGATAAGACAATTTCTATTTTCCTGTCAAAAGACATTTACCAAAGAAAGGTGTGCTTAGAAATTATCCAAGCAATCCTTAAAAATAAATAATAAAATTCTAATTATTAACCTAATTAAGTAAAAATATCACTATTGGTGAGGACAATTTCACGTTATTAATAAATTAATCATAAGATACTGAACATTTTAGGACCACAAGGTTTATTTAATTCATAATCATCTTCCACGAAGGGAATCCTTTATCTCAAAGCATAGGCAGCCTAAAACAAGAATAAAGTTTCTGTAATTGAATTAGTTATTTTAAAGAAAACCCAAATCTAACCTTGGTAAACCTATTTATAATACAAGTAAATAATTCTAAAATACACGGATTTTAGGGCTTTTCTTTTTTTTCTCGTTACTTTTTTCATTACATTGGCCGCTCTTCATAAATCTACCCAATTCCATAATCAGGGATATAAAATTTGCCATTGGTTGGTCCAGAAAATTAAGAACATCAGGAACTACCACCTTTAACACCGCTAAGCAACCACTAACCACCACCTTTAACCATCACAGCTAAGTAAAGCCCGATCACCACCACAACCATTACCATCACCAGATCACTCATTCATACCATCACCGTGTTAGCTGAAACAAAACCATTATTAACGCACCTAAGTGCTTAAGGTCAGATCCATCCGATTAACTTAATTATATAAGCTAGCACATTTAATTACTACTGTATGCAGTATTTAACCGAAAATTGAAAGAGATCTCCCGGACAAGCTCACACACATACATACAACAAGCAAAACAGACCAATCACACATTTCACATTCACAGTTTATATAATTAGATTGTTTGATTTTATTAATTGCATATCAGCTAGTGTAAATACCTTATATATAAAACACTTCAACTGACATTAAAAACATTTACATAACCTAAATTTCTTTGTATTAGTAAACCAACACTAAATAAGTTCCGAATGGGCTACTTACTATCTTCTGCACCAATTACCAACCTTTAGCCCTGGCGCCCTGAGATACTCATGTTCTACTATCTAGCCGAGGTACGGGTAGCAGTCCAACCAAACTTATTTTGTATACACTGAACGTTGGTTAGCATAATTATAATTTCACATATGCATCCCGTTTCCAATCCATTTGATTGAATTAAATCCATAGCCTTATTAGTTCCTAATAGATCTTTAGCTTTAACTTTTTCTCTGCAAGTCGGCATTTTATTACCATATTTTGTATAATTCTCTTCAAGTTTCTGCATCTTTCTATTATTTTTTATCATCCGTGGTATATTTCTTCTTTCAATTGTGTGCAATGCTTCTTTCTCCACATCTGATTCATATTCCGAAGGAACATATTCACTACCTGAAGATTTATCTTCAGAAAATGAACCACTTAGAACATCATTTCCATCAGATTTATCATTTCCATTCAATTTATCATTATTATTTGGTTCGTCATATCTAGTAGGTTTATTATTCTTATCAGATTTATCATTCCTTTTTGGTTCATCATTTCTATTTGGTTCATGACTTATATTGAATTCATTTCCATCTGGTTTGTCATTTCCAGTAGGTTCATCATTACCATCAGGTCTATCAATTTCTTTGGGTTCATTATCATATTTAGTTGTTAATTGAGAGGCTCCTGAAAAATTAAAAAAATTCTTAAATTCGGTGGTATGTCATGCAAAGATTTTCTTTTGGTGCTATTTTCTATAATGAGGTTTATGTCAGTTTGGCACAAGAATAAACTTGTTATAGCAATCATATGTAATATCCACTGTATGCTGTTTAACAGCTTTACCAAATAGCACACCATATACAATATACATAGAATATGTATATTATATGTTACTATTTTTTCGTCCTTATCTATTTTCCTATATATATATATATATATATATATATATATATATATATATATATATATATATATATATATATATATATATATATATGAAGTTGATGTTCTTTCTGGCTTGGTCTGCGTAGATTATCCTCCATGGTTCTTAAAAGAACCGACGTTGTTCCAAGCCCGGAAGAACATCAACTTCATATCCAGCACTCGCGGAAACCTGAAAATTAACATATATATATATATATATATATATATATATATATATATAACAAAGACATTCCATATATAATTAATTCTCTGAAAGGTGAGGAAGTATATACATAACATATTTCAACATAATATGTCTTGTTTATTTCCAATAAATATTCATGAATTATTTAAAAAGAGCTATCCATCATATTCCACAAATAAATATTCTTGTAATCTGCCATAGAATTTTAAATTTTATTAATAATTGAGAAATGAATGTAAACAATCTGATTAACTGAACATTTCCTCTATTTTCTTGTTGTGGTGAAATTCGATTACGGTGTTAGTGTTTTGCAGAATTATTTTCATTTTTGTAACGAAGATATACAAGAAGTGTGAGTAGATACTTACATATAAAGAGATAAGCATATATTCTATATTGTTTCTATTTCTTTCAGCTTCATATTAATACTACTATTAAAAATAACTAATTTTCAAGATCACATGTAAGTAAATCTTAAGGTTTCGTAGCAATAGGGGTGAAATATTATTTCTTTATCTGATAATATTTGTACTGCGTACATTCAAAAAATTAAGAAGTGTATTCAAAAAAACGGAGTAAGAGATAGTTTCACAGGCAAGTTAAACGTTATGTGAATGGGAACTTGCTAAAACTTTATTCTGGAAAAAATGTATTAAACGTTGATATTTCTGAGACAGATACAGTATGGCCCACAATAAATAAAAGTTTAGTACAATCAACAGTTGATCAGAATAATCAATTACATTTACATGATTCATTTGCCGTTATACATGAACCGTTGGTTGAAAATACACAATCTGAAACATTTAAAAAGAAAGAATTTGTTGAAAAGCTAAAAAATTAAGCGTTAGAACAAAATATTTCGCATAGTGCATTAAACGCTTTGTTAACGATTGTGAAGAAAAAAGCACTAAATAATTACAACACACCAAAAGACTCAAGATCATTTTTAGGCACACCTCGTAGTGCTTGTGTATGTCAGGTTTTGCAGGAAAGTATTGTCATTTAGGAGTAAAATCATCAATAACCACTTTTTTAAGAGTCGTATTAAACCAATTACTGATGTTAACATAGCTGTTAATATTGATGGATTGCCAATCATGAAACGCTCAGGAATGTAACTGTACATTGTTTTGTGTTTATTACTTAATGTTGATTTAATTGATAATGTAGTATTAGTAGGTGTCCATTGTGGAAACCAAAATGTGTGTATTCATCATATACAAAATGTTGTCAAGAAGGAGAATATGTTTTTGACCACATTATAAAACTAAAAAAAATTATTGAAACAATTTTAAAAAAAGCAAATCCAACAAACGAGTGGAAATGTTACTCAGATGTAGAGAGGTGGTCTTCCAAGACTTATACGGACTTTGATGAAGCAAACAAGAAGACCAATAAGCCCAAATATATTTCTGATGTATCAGATTAAGAAACTATAACCAATACAAAAAGAATCAGTGGAAAACCAATATGGTGTACCTCAAATTACTCCACCTCATCTGAAGAAGAGCTATCCTAAAATGACTACCCAGTACCTCCAAAGACATCACAAAACCTAATTAAAATTGATAAGACTACACCTTTAATATTGGATTCTTTCTTTGACACATCTAACATGTTCGTTAACCCAAATTCAAATGTAGTTCTTGGTAATTATGTGTGTAAACTAATTTGTTATAAATTTTCAACTTTTTTACAGACCTGGTAGATGAGGTGAATTGTGTGTAATACCCCAGCAACAGCTACAGTAAGGTCTTGCCAACTAATTGAATGTATTAACCCAGTTAATGAAAATCCAGAAAACAATATATTCAAGAGAAAACTACCAAGTCAAAATGAAAACGAATTGGCAAATATTGAAGAACTATTGTTACTAGAAGATAATTTACAACAATTGGTATATTAGTGTGTTTTGCAAAGTTTGACATTAGTTTAATAATAATCAAATCTTGTTTTCTCTAGATAAAACAGGTTGCTCAAAATGGAGGACATAATTTAAAAGATTTGATTCGTCGTACCCCAAGTTACTTAATCATAAACTAGTGTTATAATACAGCCTGGTTGGTGTTAAAGGCAGGTAATTTAAAAACATACCAAATTGTTTTGGGTATATTTTGTTTGTTACTTTTTATATATCTAACTTCTTATTATTCCCTGTTTTTAGGTGCTGTCAGATATGTACATTTAGCCAAAATGCAACTGATAAAGAAATAAAAATTATAATTTCGATTTAGCTCTCAAAAGCTTCTGAGAGGCTGAACAGGTGTGTTTTGCTAAGTCTAACTTTACATAATCAATATAATTGTCTCTATTAGTGGTAAAGCAGTAAAAGAAAATTAAAGACAAAAACATTTATTACTTATTTATAAACGATTTATAATAACTTTAATTTAATAAACATGTATTTGACATTGTAATTTCTCTTCTACAATGAAGTTTTAGATATTAATTACCTATACCTAACTACCTATAGATTATGTTGAAATATTTGAAATTGCTTTATGGAATGGATTGAGGTACATAGTTGATGAAATTGCTGAGTGAATAACAGAATACATGAATACATTTTGATACCACTTTAGTGTACCGAAATATAGGTATTTCGAGGGTATTTGAAACAAACCTTCTTTGTGAAATATGGTGTGTTGTTATATACAAAGTGATCAATCTTAAGTGTATACCACGTGATCAAAATATTTAACTTGGTACGACTGATAGGTTGGTAAGAAGCTGTATTGCTCTAGCTACTCTAGAACATGGTTCGAGTAAAAACTACTCTCAGTTTCAAATCTGTATGAAGGTCATTAACTTATACATGTTATAAAATATTATTTTAATTTAAATAATGACCATTTTGTATTTGATTAGACTGCATCCTTATAAAATACAACAAAATAAATAAAATATTATTTAATGATTGGACTACATCATTACAAAATAGTGAATTTTAAGTATTTAAATGTTATAATTTCATTATAATTAAACAAAATTTACAGTACATGTTTGAAAACGGCATGACGATTAAATTCGGTATCACAATTTGAAATTCAGAATATATAATTTGTCTCAGTTTGTAAATAACTCAAGAAAATACAAAAGTGAAAAACGAAGGTATAATATGACATAAACTGACATAAACTAAAACGACTAAAACCACACTAAAAATCCAAAGCAGCCAACTGCAAAACACAACAATATTAACAACTAGGGATTTTTGTCATACCACTACAGTACACTTGAGATTGATCACGTTGTATAATATACATATTCCTAATAGTCACTATTAGTGTATACACACAGATCTGGAACCTTATTTATGATCAACAAATATTATTCTACATATGTGTATCTCTACAAAACACTACCACTGTGTTAAAACATGTTTCACTGAATATTGCATGAATAATATGCAACTTTTCCATGGTATATACTATAGTGTGACAAACTTTAGTCATATAAATATTCTATTCTTTGTGATAAGATATATTGGTATTTACTGGAAATATCTGAATATTCTTTTATCATATTAAGTATAAGCATATAAATGAACAATAGGATGTAGATATTATGACCAATAATAAACCAAACCCTTGGTTTTGTTATAAACATAGACATATATGTATTTAGATATAGTCCCTACTTAGTTGTGAGAAAAAGTTCCCTTTCATTACTAGTACTTCCTTTAGTACTTTCATATCTTGCAGGGTTTGATTGTAACCTTTCAATAATTTTTTTATCTCTTATAGCTAATAATACCATCTTATTTCCTCTTTCCATGATCGTTTTTTCTGTAATCAGTTACATATGTTAGTTGCAGTTTGTAGTTTGATGATACCTACAAAAGTGTACACAAATTGACTGAATATTAAGCATGTAGATACATGACAAAATAAAGTTAAGATAATGTCATTCTTAAAGGTTACCTTCATAGTTCCTTTTTTTAATTATTTATTATAGAAGAAATACACGCACATATAGAAAATTTGTTCTTCCAGCAGAAATTGAAGCCCCTACCTTTGCCTTCACACAGCAATGTCATATGTTCTAGATTCGTTTGTTCAAAATAATAAACAACACCTATAGACAAATTTGTAAGCTGGGAATAATTCCACGATCTAGTAGTTATGACATTGCCCCATAAAGGCAAAGGTCGGTTCAATTTCTCACAGAGGAAAATATTTTCTTTATGTGTCTTTTAAAATAAATAAATTTAAAATAGTTATTATTATGTCGGAAGGTTATGCAGACTTAATTTAATTAAGAAAAAGTACGCTTACTTATCATGTGTTTAACTTTAGAAACAGCGCATTAAAGCTTTTCTTAATTATGAAATTTTAACATCATATTATACAGTCACATTTTTCTGTAAAATTTCAAATTCTGTTTCTTTAGCAGTTAACCAGCAATTTTTATAGTAGGGTTAGCTAAGAATAGCTAGGATAAGACTTCAAAAATGTTTGTGTTATAGCATTTACAGGTACAATAACAGGATACAAGGAGAAAAATTCACTATTCCAGATATATCGTAATAATCCAGTTTCACTGTATTCATAATAACTATTTAATATATGTATTCAATTCCAAAAGGAATTTACTTTACTATAAGTTAATTATATTGCTTTGGTTGTACTGCACCTAAGGTTTATGTCCTCCCTGAATGTGAAATTGGTAAACATTACCAAAAATCAGAAGTAGTGTTAGCTTAATGTAAATTAAACACGTCTTCAGAAAATTGTGCACATTTTTTACTAATTTTTATCATCCTTTAAACCTTAGGCAATTCAGAAATCTAGTACCACAGAAGACATTCAATAAGTAAAACTACGTATTGTAAAACTTGAATTGCGCTACTGACCTATAATATTCTGTAACGTTATCTTAATTAATTTGGTCACATTTCTAGGATCGCTATTCTATGGAATAAATTGTTTTCATAGCGTACGTTTGCAGTCTACTTGATTCTCATTGGTGTATTGCGTTCGTTAATCTCGAACCCTTGTTTCCGCTTTTAGTTTCGTTTTTGTTTTTCTGTTTCCGTGGTTGCAGGGTACATACACAAAAAAAAGTGAGTTGATAATTTTTTGCTTCACTTGAACCGCGATTCATTGACACGATTTTCTAATTATAAATAAAACGGATATTTTCCGGATTTCTCGATCAATGAATAATTAATTTTGTGCCGAACCTGATGCTAGTTCGCGTCACTTAAGTTACGTGATAATTATTACGGTTTTAAGCGTTCAAGAGTGTTGTGTTTCTCCTTATCTAATTCTAACGCTTGTGGTTACCAGCTTACAAGGTCAGTAATTTTTGTGAATCATTCCGTCATTTAATGTTATATTTTCTTTCGTAGCGTTTTTTTCTTCCTTTTCGTTTTCGCTTATTTTTCTCCCTCTACGTATATTACCTACCCACTACCACTTCGAGTTGATCCAGCGTCGTCAATAGAAAAATAACACCGCTGCCATTTTGAATTTTTCTTACGACTGAAGAAATTCTAATTTAATGACTTATAAAGAAAACTACTGTCTGCTCACACGAATTTACCTAGTAATTGTTTACTTTTAATATTAGATAACTTGCCTAGCTAAAATTTAGTCATTTCAATAAATTATTATCTTACTTTTATAGTCTTAATTTGTACGTGAAAATTTCACTGTCACTATTTGCTTATTTGATTTTTTTTCTAAATTCATAATTTTGTTTAAGTTTCAATTATTTATCAATATTGTAAACCACTTTACCTTTAACTATGTGTTTGCCTATTGTAACCTAATTTATTAGTGTACCTTCAGTATTCGAATTTGTTGTCAATCAAGTAATTAATGTATCCATTTTCTAGGGCCAACCTATTGTTTAAGGTCCGAATTATTATTGTTTTCTTTTCCATTTAGCTTCTGTAATTTCGGACGTTACTTGCGCAAGGAAACGACACCGGAAAGAAGTTATTTTCAGGTGAGATTATTGATATACTTGATCGCTTGTTTACTTAGGTAAACCGAATTCTGAAAACTTTGTAAGATTAACGTAACTAATATCACTTTTCCTCCTTTTTTTTTTGTTGCTCGAGGATTAATTTAAGGTAATTTGGATCAATCATTCAATGTTATATTAAAATAATATTTATTTCCTTTTTTTATTAATCAATCCTTACGGGTATCTCTATTACTTGTCAAATTTATGTTACCATTTAGACCATTTATCTGTTTTGATGGCGATTATAATATTGTGACCCCATCGTGTCTATTTATTCATAATTTTTCTATGATTTATTTAGTTTTTCGTACTTCGAACTAAGGTAAATTACAAATATAACTATCTTGGAAGTACGTGGCGTCCATTTTTCCTGATTATTATTTTATTTTATTTCTGTATATAATATTATGTATAATTATTTAACTGTATTAACCCACCCCAATGCCTACTAGCACTGAACCACCGAGCCTTGGCTTTATAAATTCTGTTACCAATTAAAGTTACCGTAACAATTCACTATCTACTCTTCAGTTAATACCACAACTTCATAGTTGTAACGAAACACACATATACAATTTTATTATCCGCACATTTTTTTTAGTTAAAAAAGTAAGGTTAAGATCGAGTATAATCACTACACAACATCCGGCAATATGTATATTTCGCGCTAGTTGGAAAGTGATAGGGTCGGTAAGGGACCGATGAGCAATACTTCCAAGAAATTTCTTATCGACGACGGAACAATAATATTGCCAGATAATAACTTTTACTCTACTTTAATTGTATCTTTTATCATTAGTTTTTGATTTTTTTTTATTATAGATTTTACTGGATTAATCCTTTTTGCGGGTAACTTCCTGTCAATTACGGCTTGTTTTCAGTGGCGTATCTATCATATTCATAGTGCAAAGGATTGCAAGGCGCTGGGCTTTAAGCATTAGAAAGCCGTAGTAACTCCACTTTAAAATTTAACTACATGTTGATATCTACATTAGAAAATAATTTATTTTATTTTATTTTGCCACTATAATGTTCTTTATACGCCCCCAAATGCGGGCGTAATGTGGTCTTTATAGCACGGAAATGTCATTGTTGCTAAGCAGCATGATTGACAGCAAACACATGACATGATATGTCACGTAAGTTGAAAGAATTATTGAAACAACAATCTTTCTATACAACCTTTATTAATAAAAATAATAGTAAAGAAACTTATTCTTTATAAAAATTGAAAATACAGTTGGATGGATTTGAAATTGTAACTCCAGATGAGCCAACACCAAAGCTGACAGTTCTTTCGCCGTTTTGTGGTATACCTATAGCTGCTGTACCAGTAATATTCTGAGCAATTTTAATTTTATTTTGCAGAGAATTCTCTACATATGATTAGGCTACTTTATCCGATCGCCATCCACCAAGCTGCTTCAGTGCCCTTGTATCACCGCCACTTTCTACAAAGATCGTCGCCGCACTCCTGCGTAAGCAGTGCCCTGTGTACTTATGGGCATCCGGTAGATTGAGGAACTCTGCTATTATCCTCGGCATTTTGCCTAAGGTGTTTTTCCCAACAGTCTGAGCACTACATTTGCCATTATGATACGACAAAAACAAGCTGTCAATTTTAGTATGTTCCGGTCGTAATGCTGCATATTTTCGGTACAAAGACACGTAATCAACCAATCCATAGCTTGGTACAATTGTAAATTGCCTCGAAGTATAAGTTTTGTTTTTTTTTATCTTCACTAATAGCACTGATCCCTCAGTTGTTACGTCCTGTACAGCCAAATCGTGCAGTTCTTCGCGACGACATGCTCCAAAAATACCAAAGGCTGTGACAACCTATAAAACAATAATTTTTATAATGAGAATTGGAAAAAGAAACCAAAATCTTTACACCTTAACTAACAAGTACGTATGATCAGGCGCCTTCAACATGAATTCTTCAATTTGATGCCGTTGCAATACATAAGACTTTTTAGCTTGATCACCTACAGAATTATTCTTCATGAATTCTGTGAGCATGGAAAAACGAGGTATATCAACATCTTCCTTCAACTTGAACATCTTTTTCAATTTAGAATATGAACACCACAGTGACGACGGCTTATAGATCTTTGACTGCAAAAATAGATATTTATTGAATAGAGATAATTGACTAATGTATATATATACAATCCCTTACCATTTGAGACAAGTATGCCATCACAACTTTTTCATCACATTTTGTGGATACACTTTTTGTGCTCCGCCACGCGCAAAACTTTTCGTACCCTTTTATGTATAAATATTTCGATTTACTTGGAATTATTTTTGCCTGGGCGGCCTCAAATTCATCTAAAATTAGCCTACTGTCGACTTTATTTCACTGCATTTGCATTTAAAAACTTGCCGAAAATACTGAATCTTTTTAAAATTTTGTTCCAGTTTCATGGTGCAAAATAAAATAAACCATTGTATGTACCACGGCAAATTTAGATTATGGCTCAGAATATAAAAGCTCGCTTCGCGTCGGGCTTTAAATTACCTCGAGCCATAATCTTCTGATTATGCTCTTAATACATAAATATCTATTTTAGTCACTTGACAAAAACTTATTAACAAATACTCTTAAAACTTTCTAATGTTGTCATTAAAGGTGTATATTATAATAATTAATCTTAAAAATTTCGGGTGAAATCACAGGCAGTTAAGCAGATATTTTTAAAAAACGTAAATGTAGGTGATGCAAGACGTTTTACCATCACTGTACATTTCAAAAATCCGTTAATTGTCCCATGATATTTGATACGTTTAATACTAAGACCACAGCATAATAGTATTTAATTTTTTTTTTTGTTACTTCACCGAATTTCTTTTAGCTGAATAAGACTAAAACTAATAAGGGATAAGCAAGAAAGGTTTAACTCTTCAAATCTTGGGTTTATTAATTATTTCTACTGTTATTATTAAATATTCACTTTATTCGTATATACGTAATTAAGCTACATAAAAACAAATATTAAATAACTGTACGTATATCATCCATTTATAAATATACTTTACAATTATTAATAATAAAGTAGGTACTTACGTTAAATATGTATGAAAATAATACTTATGCATTATGGATAAAGACCATGTCAGATTAATTTTTGTAAGTGTAATAAATATTTTAGAGATGTATTTTTATGGAGTTCTTTTAACCCTTTTAAATAATTTAATTGGTGGTTAGTTATACCAATATCAATATCAATGAGTAGTACTAAATACAACACCTTTGAACAAAAATACTAATAAATTTTAACTTTAGAAGTTAACAAAATTTAATCGACCATAAAACATATAAGTATTTATTATATTGCAAAGTAGGAAATAATATAATTTTTACAATTGATTGAAAAAACCAATATCGTATAATTTTTTGATCGTATGTGCTTTAAAAATTACATCTTGAGTATAACAAAAGGAGCTCCTCAAACGTGCAGTTACGATTAGGTCCCTACAAAGGTCAAATCTGCTACTGGGTATAACAGAGTAAAACGTTAATTCTATCATATCATCCCGTTTGCATCGAAGATACAAAAAATAGATATCTTTGAAAAAATATATTCGTAAGATAAATCACATTTATTATATCATCTTATATTTAGAACGTCACAATTTATATTTAAAACTATGGCATTTGAAAATGTTGCCATAATTTTACATCTTGCCACAATACAGCTCAATGCACACAAATTGCCACAAGTATAGAAAATCGTAAGCACACACGCGCACACACACACACACACACACACACACACACACACACACACACACACTACACACACACACACACACACACACACACACACACACACACACACACACACACACACACAAACACACAAACACACGCGCACACACACAAACAAACACACATACACACAAACCCACAACAACAAACACACACAACACAACAGAAAACAGTACAGACACACAGTATAACACTACATTTAGCACACGCACAATTACGTACAACAGCATGAGTAGCATCACGACTTTACGAGCTTGCAGCAACTCACCACACAATGCACAAACAGCAACACGCACACACGCACACAGGCACACACACACACACACACACACACACCACACACAAGCACACACACACAGCACACGCCACAACGCAAACGACACACGCACACACAACACACACACATCACACACCACAGCAACGCACGCACAAACATCACTACACGCACAAACGCACACACAACACACGACTACAGACAGCAAACACACAGACACACACACACACACACACACCACACCACAACACGCACACACGTACAACGTCGCACACGCGCACATGGCAAACGCACAACACACACGACAACACACACACACACACACACACAACACCACACACACACGCACACAATGCACACACACGCACAACACAGCACAACACAAACACACGCACCACCCACGCTGCACACACGCACTACGTAGCACCAAACGCACACACGACACAGGCACTCACCACCACCACAACACACACACACACACCACACACACACACACACACGACACACACACGACACGCACAAACCACACACACACACACACACACACACACACACACAAACACCAACGCACACACACCACACACACACACCACACACACACACACACCACCACACACACGCACACCACGCACACACACACACACACACCCGCACACGCGCACACACACACAGCACACATGCACACACACGACACACACACACACACGAACACACAGCACACACGCACACACGCACACATGCACACACCACCACACGCACACACGACACAGACACACACACAAACACACCAAACATCACACACACACACACACGAAACACACAACACACACACACACACACACCACACACACCACACACGCACACAGACACACACAACACACACACACACACACACAAACACACACACACACACACAACACACACACACACACCACACACACACACACACACACACACACACACACACACACACACACACACACACACACACACACACACACAACACAAACACACACAAACACACACAACACAACACACACACAACACACACACCCACACAAACACACAACACACAAACACAACACAAAACACACACACACACACACACACACAACACACAGACACACAGACACACAGACACACACACACACGCACGCACGCACGCTCGCACGAACACACACTCACACACATATAATTTTTGTTTACTTCAACATTTCATACACCCCCAAATCTACTTTTTAATTAGGAGAGTTAGTATTACTTTATTTCATAAAAAAAATCGTTAGAATCTATTTTAGAAGAAAAAAGTATTACAAATGCTTTACAAATATGTTAAACTTTTGTTATACTATAACACAACTTATATTGATGCTCAATTAATTTGGAAAATGTTAATAATGTACGTTTTATATCGAATATCTTGCTGCAACCCTCAACAGCCCAATACCTCCACTCACCACAGAACAGGCCTCGTCACCTACTATCTCCCTCAGAGATAGTGATCTAGAGGATGATGACTTTGCTAAGTTTTTTGAAAAGTGAGTACCAATTTATGTATTGATTAACACATTAATGTAGTTTGTTATTATTCCTCTAATACTACACAAGTTGTTGTTGCTACCGCACCAGAGCCGCTCCCACCAACACTTAGGCCCATTCAATATGATGGGAAATATCTTGCAGCAGGACTACCACCCACACAACTTACGCAAGCCCAAACGACATTGAGTAAATTGAAAATTCAGAGTGTGAGGTGGTTGAGCAACATTCTTGCGAAATATACAAGCAGCGAAGTCTCGGGGGTGGCCCATGTCGAGTTTTTAACTGTTGCTTTTGCTGAGGCTAAGCAGCTGTTAGAAGAAATAGAGACGCGCTAAAATAAATAGTGAAAACCTGTTACGTACTTTAGACGACCTACCGATTTAAATTAGCGTTTATAGTTTTTAGGAAATTTTTGTTTTAGATTAGTTACATCTGAAAGCTTACAATTTACTGACCATTTTACCACATTAAATATATATGTATGTAGTGATGTATGATGAGTGTACAATCAAATAAATGTTATGTAAAAATCATTTGTGTAAATTTTTTTGGAAATGAACTTAATGCTTTCAGTATGCGTTGAGCTTTTCTGTAAACAGTTACCGCTTCTGGGAAACAGCTACCTGTTTTTTAGAAACGGGTACCGGTTTTAGGTCTGTTTTTGAGCTGTTTTCGGAAAACGGGTAGCTGTTTCTGCCTGTTGCTGGAAAAACAGGTATCTGTTTTTGAGCTGACCGCATCAAAGTTTATACTATTCACATTTTCGGTGTTTACAATGTTCTGCCGAACAATTTACAAATTGAATTTATTTTAATTAATTAATAAAATAAGGACATTTCTATTAAACCACATAAATTGAAACTTTTTATTAGTATAGGTACTGTTTATAAAACAAAAAAGAAAACACTCGTAATTATGTCACAAAAAATGCACTGTCCTTAACAATGTTCCGTTTAATAGTATCCAATAAAACTATATTAAATTATTTTCTTGTAAATTCAACAACTGGTGATATCACTAAACATAACCAACATTAATAAGTTGCTAAAATGTCAAATTTTACCAACTCCTGTCAAGCCTGTATCGTCATCACTGTTTAAGTTATCGAAAGATGGCGGTACCTTACAATTTTAACCAAAAACGTAAAAAAACGTTGTTTTGGACATGTATTTCATCAGAAAAGGTGTAAAGTATAATTTCCTTAAACTTATTTTATTATTTTATACTTCATATATTTTTGCTGTTTCTGAAAGCTTACAATTTACTGACCATTTTACCGCATTGTAGCGGTGTTTTTACAATAGTGTCCGTAAAAATGGAGTTACACTTGACGTTCACAAGATTTTAATGTCAATTTTACGTTTCAGGAGACCAAATATATATATATATATATATATATATATATATATATATATATATATATATATATATATATGAATCGATGTATGATGAGTGTAGTACAATCAAATAAATGTTATATAAGAATAAGCATTTGTGTAAAATGAGTTGCGTACACGCCTGGGGCTAATGTGCACGGTTCTTCGTTGAAATACTCATAAAAGCGTTGAGGTAATACATGCAAATAAGATATGTATATCGATGTCAGTTAATAAATCTTTATTCATTAGAATTTCATTACAATTTGTTGTTCTTAAAACACCGTAGTACGTTGTTTTAAAAATTTTTTAATAAAATCAGCTTTCTCTTGTCCTTTAACGTACACCTCATCTGTTGTCGATATGAAATCACTAACTATACGAGGGAATAGATGTGGAGAAGTATATCCATATTACCACTTGATAAAGTGGTGGTTGTGAATTAACCAGTTAGCTTGTTTTTGAAATTCATTATCCAAGGTGTGCCATGGAAATGGAGGCTTGAATACATAATGAGCAATTTGCTCTCCATTATATATCGCTAGTTCCTTAGGCGTAAATATATTTCTTGCTGTTTTGAATTATTGCACATCAATGCTAATCTGCATCTGATGATGAATAACTGCTACCATCAGGAGATGCAAAACACTGTTGAAGAAATGATTCATCTGTAATTTACGTATGGTGGGGTTGTAGTATGACTTTGGTCTACATTTAGCATAGACAACAACCTTTCATTCTTTTTGTTTCCATAAACTGATTCTACTTTTATATTTCTAAGAAATTTAATACGGTACACATGCAGGTCATTAATTACTCTTTGACCTTGAAAACCCTGTGTTTAGATTTCTAAGATTTTATTTTTAGCTTTAAATTTTGATCTAAACGTGTCCCTGATTTGAGTACCTCTTACATGTTTAAACTTGTTAAATACCCACCTTGTCCTACTTTTAGTTTAGAAAATATTTCACCTTCACACCATTTAGTCAACCTAAGTACCATTTGACCTTGATCTATATTTTATCATACATACATAACAACCTATCATTCTTCATGTTTCCATGAACTGATTCTATTTTTAGATTTCTAAGGAACTTAATATGATACCCCTGCAAGTCCTTACCCTTTGACCTCTATTTTTAGATTTCTAAGAATTGTAATATGATCATCATGATGATGATGATGATGATGATGACATTTCAATTCCTATTTTTAGCTAATTTAGATTTTTTCGTTTTAAAAGGCTGAACTTGGAAGAATTTCTTAAAAAATATTTCTATCACCTACTAGAGGTTGATATATGTGTTAGATACGTTGAAAATCGTCAGGAGGAGATGGTGGGTGTCGATAGGGGGGTAATTTATTTTTGGCAAATTCTGGCCCGTTTTGGAGAAAAATTGATTTTTTTGTTTGAAAATGCTCAACTTAGAAAAATCTTTGCCTATAAGAAGTTTACTGAATCATGCACACGCAAAGAAATCCTTTTATTGCAAAGTAAGAAATGTCATACGATACCCCTGCAGGTCAATAAACTTTGACCTTGACCACACGATTTTTAGACTTCTAAGAATTGTAATATGACGATGACGTTGCAATTTCTATTTTTAGCTTCCGCCCTTGACACAGATTTCCCGCCAAAACGTTTGACGGCAGAGTGACCTTGTAATATGATGAGGATGGTGACATTGCAATTTATATTTTTAGCGAGCCCCTAAAATTAAAATTTCCTGCCAAAAGTTTGACCTTGAAGAGATCCAAAAGCTTACATTTCTCACACCAGAGGGCGAGTGACCTTGAACTGGTCAGAACCAGCCCTTAATCACTATTTATGGCAATTTTCGTTTGTTTTCCCGCCCAAATTGTTTTTTCTGAGTATAGGTTTAGGTGAGGCCAAATTCACACTAGTCCTCCTATTTATATACAGCTTCGAAATTTATTTAAATCGTTTGTTTTTCGTTTATTTAGGTTTGTTTTGTAAACATTTTTGTTTGTTTTCCCGTTAAAATAATTTTTTAGAATATATTCGTTTGTTTAGGTTTGGTTTGCAAAAATCCCGTTTGCTTTCCTCCCAATTTGTTTCATTAAGTATAGCTTTGAGTGGGTCCAACTATTACTTTCTCGTATACCGGGTGTTTGATAATAAACGCCTAAGCTAATAACCCGTTAAAATCACTACAAAATAGCTTTATCGTCGATTTTTTGGCTGTACTTATTGTTTTTTAAAATCGGATAATAATTAACGGAGTTATTAGCTTAGGCGTTTTTTATCAAACACCCGGAGAAGGTATTGCGTTGGGCCAAACATTTTTTTTTTCAGATTTTTACATTTTACCGGCAGTTATGACGAAAGTCTCATCTTTCGCTTTCTGCACTATAGCATTAATTGCACTCAATATTATAGAAATTTTAAAGGACCGCTGTGTAGACAAGGAATGCGTCTTTAAATATGTTCTAAACTGGTGTTGTAAAAAGCTTCAAGTAGCCGGTATAGTTTTTAGGGGTCAAAGCTCATGAAAATTTAAACATTGATTTTCTCCGAAACGTTTCCAACAAATTTTTGCATTGTTAGATATGTTGTAAGGCTAAAATTCTCTACGGAACTGCTTAGTTTCGTTTATTTTGTATGTCCAGGACAGGATCTATGATTTTTAGAATATATATAAACATGTAGGGTGTCCCAGGTTTATTCATCCGGGCTATATCTTGCAAACGAACAGAGATATTTAAATAGGACAAAGACTAATATATATTATTTCAAAGACACTTTAATATTCATATCAAAAATCATCCCCTAAATATTTACCCCTTAGTGACAACTAATAAAATCTTTCACCATATACTTATATATATTATATATATACCATATATATACAGGATATATATATATATATATGTATAGTACATAACATATATATACAGGGAGCAGTTTTAGAACACATGTTTCTAAAAAGAAAAGTTCCTATAAACATATGTCGTAGAAGACTTCGTTTCCGAGATACAGGGTGTTGAATATAATTTTTTTCTCAAATTTTCATTATAACTCATAAACGAATGCTTAGATTTTTTCATGTTGGGGGATAATGTCTATTAATTAAGGGCATAAAACAAGCGATAAGAATGTTCACAAACTTGCACAGTGGCGGAGTGGAGGGGTGCTCAACCCTTTCATAAACAGAACTTCTACGCCAATGACTATTTTTAAAAACTGTTATTTTCATTATCTACATACAGTTTAACAAAATAATGTACCTTCTTCTGTTTCGAAATTCCTGTGCGTTTCCGAGTTATTTTGATTTTAGTGTTTGATGTGGTACTAAGTTAAGTAATGTGCTTTATGTGAATAATTGAATATAAAGTTTTTAATAAAAAGATATAATAAAACATTTAGAGCCATTTTAGTACCTAACGATCGTTTCTTTAAAATTTCAAATACATTTTCATTTATAAATAGGTAGGTTATCGGTTTTTTAGTATCCATTGTTATTATCCTCGTATAAAAAGAAATGCATAATTATTATTGTTATGCGGTCAATACTTTCTGTATAATTATGTATGTATCAATTTCGCCATAAACATGTATGTAGTTTTTAAGTGAGATTCTAATAAGTTATAGACCGCTGCTCACTTGCTCTCATTAAAGAGCCGCCACTGTATCAAGCCATACTCAAATACAAGACTTTTGTAAATTGAAATCTGTTTAGTACACTAATTTTAACAATCCTTATTTATTATTGTAACAATACTTAATTAATAATTGTGAAATTAATAAGAATTCTTAGCAATAACGATTTATAAATAAATAACAATAACACTAGTATAATAAAATTAGACACTTTGTTCAAAATGTAAACCGTTCTTTTCAATACACATTTCACAGCGACGTACAATAGAACGTCTTAAGTTAACTAAATGATGCACCCTTATTTCATTGCAACAAAATATGATACTCTTGGAAAACAAGTAAGTATTAAATTTTATATTTTGAAACGACAGTTTGACTTTTTAAAACACTTGCTTCATCTTGAATAATTTCACTGTTATTAATTATTGTTTTAAGTTCAAAAGTTATTTCATTTATTTTCCAGCTTTTAATTAGTGTAACATGCCGTTTACATTTACAAATAGCGAACAAGCCGACATTCATTTTATTTATGGGTTCAAATGGGATTCAAGGTACGCAGTAGAGTATCGAGAAGATTTCCAAATAGACGACAACCTCATCATTCCGTTTTGTGAGTATCCATCGTCGATTTGTTAACCAGGGTTTGAAAAATGTACATGGGGCCGACAAACAACCGTGGACGAGATAGAATTGGAGAGGGTATATTGCGTGAATTTAATAGAACCCGACAAGTACTCGACGTACTGCTGTTGCTCTTGGTATTTCCCAAAGTAAAGTTTCGGGTTTTAAAACGGGATCACAGACCCATATCATTTTCAACCTGTTCATGGTTTATGTCCAGATGACACGAAGACTTAATTATTGTAGGTGGGTTCATATCTCCATTCAAAATAATAGATTTCTTACCCATACTGTGGACTGATGAATCCTGTTTTACTCGTCGTGGTATCGTAAACTTTCACAATCTGCATATATGGGCACATGAAAACCCATGCCATTCGACCAAGAAGTTTTCAACATGAATTTAGTACAAATGTCTGGATTGGAATTTACGGCAACCTCGTGTTGGACCTTATTTCTTGCCACAACTGTAAATTCAGAAAATTTTCCACAATTTTAGAAGAAGAACATGTTAATATGGAAGACATTCCTTTGAATTTAAGAGGACATTCTTGGTTTCAGGTTGATGGATGTCCGGCCATTATGCATAAATTAAGAAATTGGCTAAACAATAACTACCATGGATAGGTCTAAGTCAGTGGCGTGGCCTCCTAGATCCCCGATTTAACGCCACTTGACTTTTTTGATTCATGAAGGAAAAAGTGTATACCACTTGGTTAATACACTTGAAGAACTTCACAATCGCATCAGAGATGCTTGCAATGAAATAAGGGTGCATCATTTAATTAACTTAAGACGTTCTATTGTACGTCGCTGTGAAATGTATTGAAAAGAACGGTTTACATTTTGAACAAAGTGTCTAATTTTATTATACTAGTGTTATTGTTATTTATTTATAAATCGTTATTGCTAAGAATTCTTATTAATTTCACAATTATTAATTAAGTATTGTTACAATAATAAATAAGGATTGTTAAAATTAGTGTACTAAACAGATTTCAATTTACAAAAGTCTTGTATTTGAGTATGGCTTGATACAGTGGCGGCTCTTTAATGAGAGCAAGTGAGCAGCGGTCTATAACTTATTAGAATCTCACTTAAAACTACATACATGTTTATGGCGAAATTGATACATACATAATTATACAGAAAGTATTGACCGCATAACAATAATAATTATGCATTTCTTTTTATACGAGGATAATAACAATGGATACTAAAAAACCGATAACCTACCTATTTATAAATGAAAATGTATTTGAAATTTTAAAGAAACGATCGTTAGGTACTAAAATGGCTCTAAATGTTTTATTATATCTTTTTATTAAAACTTTATATTCAATTATTCACATAAAGCACATTACTTAACTTAGTACCACATCAAACACTAAAAATCAAAATAACTCGAAACGCACAGGAATTTCGAAACAGAAGAAGGTTCATTATTTTTGTTAAACTGTATGTAGATAATGAAAATAACAGTTTTTTAAAATAGTCATTGGCGTAGAAGTTCTGTTTATGAAAGTGGTTGAGCACCCTCCACTCCGCCACTGTGCAAGTTTGTAACATTCTTATCGCTTGTTTTATGCCCCTTAATTAATAGACATTATCCCCCAACATGAAAAAATCTAAGCATTCGTTTATGAGTTATAATGAAAATTTGAGAAAAAAATTATATTCAACACCCTGTATCTCGAAACGAAGCCTTTCTACGACATATGTTTATAGGAACTTTTCTTTTTAGAAACATGTGTTCTATCTCCTGTTAAAGTTTGTCTACAAAAACTGACTCACCTGTATATATATATATATATATATATATATATATATATATATATATATATATATATATAATAATTATGTTTTTAAATGATATCTATTAAAATAATAATTACAATTAAAATGAGTTCACTAATGAAGCTAATATGAACTCTGCGTTCCGTTGTAATAAGCCTTTATAACGTTCTAATCTACTTAAGATATAATAATCTGAAATAATAAAGTTAGTATTAATTTATTAACACGTATGAAAGTTACGATAACAGTAATTTACTTAAGAAAACTAATGAGCTTAAAATTGATAAAATGTATTAATTTATGAATGCGTAGGAAAGTTCACATGCTATAGCATGATTTATGTTGAAAAACTAATGAACCTAAAATTGATAAACATTCGTTAATTTATGAACGTTTATAAAATTTAGGATAATATGATGAGACAATTAATCTAAAACCTCGAATATGATATAGAACTTTCTTTTATAAAAGGATACATTATTAGTCACAAAATACGAATGATATAATATATATATATATATATATATATATATATATATATATATATATATATATATATATATATATATTTGATGTAGTTCTCAATAATCTATCTAAAGTTTTTAAAAATTAAATCGGTTCATAAATGATTACGAAAATAATTTTTTAATTGCTTATTAACGTTAATACACGTTGCCATATTAACCAATAATAATAGTACGTGTTGTAATTGTGTATAAGATTTTAGTATGCATTTTCTTTGTTACTTATGAACTGATTTTAAATCTGAAAAAATGGTTAGGTAGATTATGAAAAACTACATCAAAAATGATAAAAATACATACAGGTGCGATTAAAAATGTTAAAGTTAGGGGTTGTTACTAATGGGTAAATATTTAGGGGATTATTTTTTATACGTCACATTAAAGTGTCTTAGAAATTGTATAAATTTGTTTTGTCCCATTGGAATATCTCTGTTCGTTCACGAGATATCGTCTGGATAAATAAACTTGGGACACCCTGTATAATATAATATCTATAGGAGATAAAATTAGGAATAATTATATAGATTAATGAGAGTCCTAGTATTAGCGACTTTTTCTAAATAAGTTCCAAGAATCGGCCCCATTTATCAAGAACTGTAATAATAGGCTACTATGTTAAAATATAATGAGAAAGTTCTGCGATGGCCATATCCGCCTCTTTTTTTACTCATAATCATTGAAAGATTTTCGAGAAAATGTAGAAGTAGAAGCTAATACTTTTTTATGCCTACAATCTATACATTCTAAAATCGGTATTTAAAATATATCTCCTTGAAAACTGCATTATAATCATTTTCATATTTTTCCTTACAATTGGAATATTTACAAAACTATGAATCTGTAATAAATTGTGTATGTTATTATTGGGCTTGTATTTTATGGCTACAATGTCTTTTATGCCAATTTCTTGCAATTAATTGAACATAAAGCGTCAAGTTAATCTTATTAATATTATGAACAAATTATTTGTAATCCGCTAAATTGATCTTTTGTAGGTATTTAGGTACTGTATGTTATTCAAAAGTTCATTCAATGGTGTTAAAAAATAGTTGTGGTGTTTAGCCGCCTATTAGTCAGTTATTGTTTTACACGATTCAGTAATTTTTATAACAATGTATACATGGGTTTCGTAAAACAAATAATGGTGTAATGTATATTCAACGAACAGGTTGTTTTTCAGCAGATACTGCGTTTAAATATTGGACTCCATTACGACTTGCACTTTGGTTAATAATATAACTGAGAAAACACTGATGAAGTTCTCAGCAGCTTAGCAATTCTATATTTCTTACAGCGTTCATATCGAATTGCTTTTTCATTTAACTCTACTCGGAAGACTTTTATGTATTTTGCGGATTAAGTAGTTTTCAGATAATATAAATTGAATCGCCTTGCTATATCAATCTTCAAATTCACAATTTACTTAGTTGTTCTATATGTATTTTACAACAATGTTTTGTAACTTTTAAGTTTGTTATCTTTAGTTTAATTATGTGATTATAATTATATTGTACAGAAGCAACTTATAAGGTAAGAGTCTTAGTACTACAGGAGCTATTCCAGGCCCTAGTGATAATATATTGAAAACTATCAGCGATTCATTGGGGTGTAAAATGAAATCTAACTATATACCGTGAGCGGCTAAATTATGGAATAAATTCAATAATTCTTAAATCGGCAACTTCAGAGAAAAATCCCGACACCCGTCGATTTTTATTTTTAGACTCGTTGTTCAGGTTATTAATTTATTTTTGAGGTTACTACGTAAGCGTGATGACGTCATTGATGATTTTCTTTAATGGAAAGGGGAGATGTTGCAATGGAACTTTTGAGAGATCTTTCAATTATCTAATCAGTCGTAGCAATAGTTTTGAGTACTTGCGTTACGTATACAGGGTGATTCAAGATTATTGTTGTTCTATAAAAATACAAGCGAACTAAAAAAAGACAACTATTCCAAATTTGGTATGTAGACATAATAGGTCATGATTATCTTTTAAAACTATTTTCAAAAGTGCAACGTTGCCACTTCTACCAGAAACCCAAGACAAATTCAAATTGAATACCCTGTATGTTATTGCATTTTCGGATTCTGCATAAAATTCTAAGCAACTTTTGTTAATATTTCCCTATACCCAACCGCACACTTAAAAATAAAAATCGACTGGTTTCGAAATTTGTTTCTGATTTTATTTGGTTTGAAAGTTCTGTCTTTGGAAAAAAACTGATTCACTTCATATGTCGAGCAGTTTAGTATCAAGAATACAGAAATAATTCAGTTTAAAACTGACAACAAAAAGAATATATTTTTTAGATATCGAGTTGGCACGAGTCAAATTTAAGACACTTACTACTTACTTCAGTACTTAATGGTATTACATTATAGGTATTTGTACTAAGTGAATAACTGATAATTAATTAATAATGGGAAAATGGCACCATTAAGTCAAACACAACGAATTGAAGTATTAATTATGATTGGATGTGGAGATAAAACCAGAACGCAACTACAAGTATGTAACTTGTTTAATACAAAATATCCTGATGCATCTATCGGACAATCAACAGTTAGTAAAATTCAGAGAAAATTTAGGGAAACTGGTCACGTTAAACACATTGCAAATGCTGGTCGTCCAAAAATGAACGAAAATGTAAAACTTGATGTGTTGTTAAGTTTGGTAAAAAATCCTCATAGTAGTTCCAGACCAATTGCAGCTGATGGAGGCATTTCACAAAGGTCGGTGTTACGTGTACTTAAAAAGGAGAAATACCATCCGTATAAAATCCAGAATGTGCAGTAACTCAATAAAGATGATCCGGATCGCCGAATGCAGTTTTGTGAAGTCATGCAAGACTTATGTAACTGCAATCCAGGATTCCTTCGTAAAATTCTTTTTTCGGATGAAGCTACATTTGCCTTAAATGGTACAGTGAATCGACAAAACTATAGATATTGGAGTAAAGAGAATCCTCACTGGATGAATGAGTTACACACTCAGTATCCTCAAAAAGTGAACGTCTGGGCGGGTATAGTAGAGAACAGAATCATTTGTCCTTTTTCTTCGATGAAACTCTTACAGGGCAACGATATCTAGTCTTCTTACAATATGAACTTATACCTGCCATTGCAGTAATTTTTCCAAATGAAAATGATAATATATGGTTTCAGCAAGATGGTGCACTTCCTCACTATACACGTCCTGTTCGCGATTTTTTAAACATGACTTTTCCTGGTAGATCAATTGGTAGACGAGGATGTATAGAGTGGCCCCCAAGATTTCCAGATCTTACACCTCTTGATTTTTTTCTATGGGGCTATTTAAAATCTAAAGTATACGTCGAGAAACCACGAAATCTGGAAGATTTGAAAAATAGAATTAGATTAGAAATGCGTAAGATTAGTCTACAAATGATCCACAATGTTCAAGAAGCTTGTGGTCATCGGTTCAACTACTGCCAAGAAGTAGGAGGGTGGCAATTTGAACATTTAAATTGAGTTACAAACAATTCTACAATGTTAAACAATTTTTTCTCTGTTTTGTGTTAATAGTAGATACTTACTTACCTGTGTGAATTAATTTAATTTTACATTTTCGTTTATTTGTAAATGACCAGTGTTTGCAACGTGTTTAACGTAACCAGTTTCCCTATTTTTTTTTTCAATTTTACTAATTATCGATTGTCTGATAGGTTTGTTAGGATATTTTGTATTAGATAAGTTATATACTTGTAGTTGCGTTCCGGTTCTATCTCCACATCCAATCATAATTTATATTTCTCTTCGCTAATGTGCCTACTGTGTTATTGATACTAAACTGCTCGACATATGAAGTGAATCAGTTTTTTCCAAAGATTATTATGACAGAACTTTCAAACCAAATAAAATCAGAAGAAAATTCCGCTACCAGTCTATTTTTATTTTTAAGTGTGCGGTTGGTCAGATTATTATTTTATTTTAGAGGTCATTTATGTAACGCTTAGAGACGGTATGAAATATTACAAAAGTTGCTTAGAATTTTATGCAGAATCCGAAAATGCAATAACCTACAGGGTATTCAATTTTAATTTTCAAAGTTGCCTTGGGTTTTTGGTAGAAGTGGCAACGTTGCACTTTTGAAAACAGTTTTGAAAGATAGATCTTGACCTATTATGTATACATACCAAATTTGGAACAGTCGTCTTTTTTAGTTCTCAGTTCTCAGAGACAAACTATAGCACAGCAATTGACAAACGAATCCACATCCGTGTACAGACGACATCAACTCACAAATCAATGAATCAAGGGGATGTTTTAAGAAGAGCTAAACAAAAAACGAGAGACAAAGCTTTAAGTGTACAAGATACGAATCCAATTATAAGTTTAAGCATCATAAAACACGTTGAACCTTACGCAGGAAATATTCATGATATTGCATTAGACCAGATTATGATACATTACCCTTCTCCGTCACAGCTTTTGGTATATCAAATGTATCTGAAACATAAATATCTAGAACTAAGCCTCGATGCTACCGGTATACTTGTAAAGAAAATTTCCCGCGTTCATGATCTCTGTGCTCATGTGCACTTGTATGAAATGGTAATGCACACTGGGGAACATCAGATACCAGTATTATAAATGCTATCCGGGAAGCATGATGCTAACAGAATATTGTATTGGTTGAACGAGTGGGAAAGAAGACGAGCTCCTTGTCCAAAGGAAATTGTCATCGACAATTCACCAGCATTGAAAAGTGCTCTAGCGAGATCTTTCGGTCGCTCAACGATTTGAAAGAATATACCTCTAAGTGTTTTAATATATTAACTGGCTCAAGTGAAAAGCTTCGCCCGTGTTAGCGGCACTCTGAAAATGGAGGACGTAAAGATTTCTATTTGCGCTGCCTTGGAATTCCTATAAAAGCATCTTCGCTACAATAATTCAAAAACATTTTTTGTAATATTTTAATAGTCGTCTTGTCACCAAATGAAGGAAGAGATGAGTTAGGAATTCCTATTGCGATGGAAAATAGCTTGGAATTTTTAGCAGAATAAATTGAACATGTTAAGGATATACCGCTAGATAAAACTAGCGAATCTGAAAGACTACGGCTACCAGAAGATGAACGAGAAGAATCGGCAGAAAATGTTGGAACTATTGAGTCATGGTTAGGACAGCTACTTACACAAGTTCAGTGACATAGTTAATATTTCAAATGGGACAATTAATCCACTTTCGCACATACAGCTAAAGAATTCCAACGGATGGCTAAGGAATTCGTTTTGTGGTCGGCAGTTATGGTGGATATTTTTCGCTCGCCTTTTTAACAGCAACCACGTCGCCAGTAGAAAGCGATTTCGCTGATTTAAAAAACAATATTTTAAAGAGTACTTCTAGACCTTTGAGAATAGATAAATATGTAGCTACTCACATGAACGCAATCGAAGGATCTTGTAGGTTTACAGCTGTAAATCCCATTCTAGACCACAACTCACGTACATCTTTATTAGAAAAAAATGAGGAAACTTATGAACCAAATAACGAGTACACATTTGCTAATAAGGCTATATCTGAAACTCAATCTAATGAGGACGAGGAAAAACTTGAAAATAGTAGCGATAGCGTTTGGCATTCTCCAGTTGAGGGAAAATTGGAACGGATTGTCAAGAAAAAGTCGTCGATAGCGTCGAGCAAAATATCTCACCCCGTGGTCTGATTTCGAAGTTGCAGTCGAAGCGAAATGTTTGAAACAGCCTTCTAAAAAACTTTTAAAAAATGGCAATATTACGGGTTTTTACGCCATTGAAAATACATTAATTTTAATAAAAAATACGTGCAGCTTCGACACCTTATGCCAAGTACTTGCTCACGCTTATTTACAAGTTCCAGAGTATCAAAAGTTTGTTAATGATTCTACAAATACTTTATTAGAATGTGGCAAAAGTTTAGCTGTTAATGGAGCCAACAAGTTAACGTATATTAAAAGAACACTGGCTCTTCAACATGTTAACATCAGGACCATTAGCTCCCAAACTAGGAATACATCATTTAAGGGTTTAGAATACGATTGTTACGGAAACATCTGTACGCTAGCCCGAAGTTTATTCGAAAATGAATATTGCCTATCAATTGAAAGCAGATGTTCTAATAAAAAGTGTTCGCAACCAACAATTATGAACAAAGCAGTGTTAGATCCTCATATAAGAGCTATTCTTAAGGATGGCTTTAAGAATTTAGAAATTGCAATTTTAAATGGACTGCAAATTTCTTCAGCACAGTGAAAGTGATACAATGTGGACCGCCACTTGCAGCTCGAAAAAATGGAATAAATTGGGGATTGCATTTATTAATTGATGTCGACGTTTTAACTCAACAAAATCTTGCAAATTCGTTTAAAAATGAGTCACTGAGTGTAACCCCCCATGCTCTTCATGAATTCCCCAAATTACTGGAATTATTTGAAAAAAGGTTTTATTTATGTGGAGTTATATATTATGTATCAGGACATTATATATCTTGTCTGTTAGAAAAACCTGATAAATGGCAAGTAGCAGATGGTTTAGTGAACAATATTATTTCCTGCTCGAGTAACATTGAAGTCAGTCCTCGTTTATTGATATATGTATTAGTTTAGTTTAACTATTTTTAATCGTAATGATTATTTTGTATTCAAACTATTAGAAGATTTTTTATTTTTCTTTATAATACAGCTATTGTGTTTGTTTTATAATTTTATATTCTTGTAAAAATAACTAATTTCGTTTTCTTAAATCTAAAATTCGTTTTTAAACATTTTATTTCTTTATTTTGTTTTGAAAGCTCAAAAATGCGTCTTACTACGAATTGCAAACTTGGACTCTTCCCATAAAAATATATTTTCGGTTTTCCTATCTCTAACACTCATGTCTAACGTGTCTCTAGTTTTTGTAAATGTTTATGTTGCATTTCTCATTTGTAACGATGATCGTCTAGGAACGTTACTAAACGTTTTTTATTTTTACCTTATATTTAATAGTTATTTCTTCTCTTTCAATAAACTTTTTAATTTTTTAAAACGATATTATATTTTTACCATATCTGCCTGTTTGCCAGCACTCTCATGAAGCTCCGTCGTCCTTGCAAATATAAGAAACTTTGCAAAATAATACCTTAAAGCATGAGGTGAGGGGGTGAGGGGATCTTTATATCTTTGGACCGCCACACAAGTGTATAATCTTTCAGCTACATCATTAGGTTTTACACTTTTTATTTTTTAATGTTGGTACGGGAAATTAAACTTCAAACCTCGTCAGGTGACATTTGCGTCTAGTTACAGTCAAAATATACGTAATGAACCTAACCTTAAACAGTTGTCAAATAAATTCGAAATGTCAATGTCATCAACATATTGTATTTTAACAAATACCAATAAATCCCCTAATAGCTAAACGATCAAAATTTTTCATCTTTTTAAAGTAAATAACGCAAAATAGAAAAGTAATATAAAGAACTAGTTTCATAAAGCATTTTAGTGGACTCGTCGACTAAAATTCGGCTTGTGAAATATATCCTTTAATATACTAATATTGTTGCTGTTCAATGTGGTTTCTATCTTCTCAGCTATTGTAATTACTGAATTTTACCGTCGATAATTTTGTATTATAATCGATGTCTCTACTAGCATTCTTCCTAAAACATCTTAGTATGCATTATCGATACCTTACTAGAATAAAATACAAAAGCAAAATTGTGATTTACTTTACAGTATTATAATATTGATAAAGGACTATGTATTAATCTTGAGCTGTTTCCAAAACAATATTGATTACATAATACCAATAAATTGAAATACTTTTAGGTAAACAAAATTTTCGAGAAAATAATCCCAAACAAATGACACCCAAACGATTTACATGAATTTCGCTTCAAGTACTTCGACATCCAACGGATGCTAAGTACTGTATGGTTAAAAAATTTTCAAAAATTTTTATTTTCTCAATCGCTTTAAAATTTATGTTTGTGTGTTTGTGTTTGTGTGTTGTGTGTTTGTGTGTGTTTGTGTGTTTGTGTGTTTGTGTATTTGTGTGTTTGTGTGTTGTGTATTTGTTGTGTTTGTGTGTTTGTGTGTTTGTGTGTTTGTGTTTGTGTTTATGTTTGTGTGTTGTGTGTTTGTGTGTCTGTGTGTTTGTAGTGTTTGTGTGTTTTGTGTTTGTTGTGTGTTTGTGTGTTTGTGTGTTGTGTGTTTGTGTGTTTATGTATTTTGTGTTTGTGTTTATGTTTTGTGTTTGTGTGTTTGTGTGTTTGTGTGTTTGTGTGTTTGTGTGTTTGTGTGTTTGTGTGTTTGTGTGTTTGTGTGTTTGTGTGTCCTCCATAGCTTTCGAAGGACTTAACATATCAACTTGAAATTTGGCACACATATAGATGTCAACTACCCAAAGCGACTGATTGTTTTTGGGGTCGATGAAGTATGCGGAAAGGGGTAAAATTGGGGGATAGGTACCCCTTTTGCAAATTTTTATTTTTGCTTTTAATCTGTAATTAGTAATATAATTGTGAGTATTCTTTATTCCTATAATTTTTACGTACAACCAACGGTTTACAATATATTAGCAAAAAACCGACACTTTAAAAAACTTAACATATTCAAAAATTGAAATGAACATTAGGTAGGAAATAAAATTGCCCACAAAAAGTGTTTTTGCAATTTTTGCGAAAATTTTGTCGTTTTCGAAATATTTACCTGTCCACACGATCTTTTTTTAATTTTGGCATTATATCGAAAATCAAATTTTTGATCGAAAAAAATTCTTGTAATTTGTTTTAAGTTAATAGTTTTCGAGTTATTTACAAAAAAAAAAAGATTTTGAAATGGTTTTTTTTCTATTATCTCGAACTTAGGGTAAACACGATTTATCAAAAAGAGGTTAAAATGTTTTGACGGTATGTCAGTTTAAAAATAAATTTGAACAAATTATATTTTAGAATTTAGTAACAAATTTAACAACTTTACTTAATCACAGCTCAATTCTTCTCTATCAGGATTGTTAATGGTCTAGGCAAAGGCGCAACCAGGTTTTGGCAATACTGTTTTATTAAATTTTTCCATTCCATAGTTATGGCATTTAAGTTGGTATAAATTAATTGACATTGATCTAATTGTGAGTATGTTTGTCCCTATAATTTTTCTGTACAAGAAATAGTGCAAATGTCATTTTGACAGCATATTTTAAATTTTTGATGTGGAGGTATTGATACAACTTGCAGCGTTTTTTTAAACAAGAAGGCTCGTTTGAAGGAGACTCCACTCAAAGATATAATAAAAAAGCATTTTGGGAAAAAATACACATTTATTACAAAACAAACCCATCAAAAACCAAACGATTTACATAAATTGAAAATCGCTGATTGCATATAGGAAACTCATGTGAAGTTGGCCCCACCCAAAGCGTATTTAAGAAACCCACTTTGGGGGAAACAACCAAAAATTATTACTAAACAAGCTTAAACAAACAAAAGAAACGAATTACATAAATTTCGAAACGATATTTCAATATGGAGGGCTTGCATGCAGTGGGCCCACCCAAACCTATATTACTCAAAAAAACTTATTTAAGCGTGAAAAAAAAACGAAAATTTTTACAAAACAAACCTAAACGGATGAAAAACAAACAATTTAAATAAGTTTCTAAACAATTTTTAAATATGGGGAGGATCGCGTGAAGTAGGCCCCACCAAAAACTATACTCAGAAAAAACAATTTTTTACAAAACAAACCTAAACAAACGAAAAACAACAATGTAAATAAAATTCGTTCATAACAAAAACTTATAATAATTTAACATTAGTGAAGTTTATTTGGTATGTGTGAATCCTTGCGATATTGCAGGCTCACATTCCATTGATATAAGTAATTTGATTGTAATCTCATTATATTTAGAATTTACATCAGTTCTACATACATAAAGACAAAATTTACATCGATTGGGGCTTGAACCTTGATGGCGCAATTGGTTAGCGCGGTACTCTAGCAAAGTAGGGTTGGAGGGGGTACAGAGGACCACCTAAGATATTATGACCGATATCTTTTTTGCAGTTTATTTAAAGCAAATTAATCTGTGTTTATGTGATAAAGACGTGTTTGTTTATAATCTAGAAGTCGAATTTAAATTTATTTCTTACTTAGATTTTAGGAAAATTGAGAATTTAACATGGCGGCTCGGTCCCTTTGCATTATTTGGGCGAAAAGGTCCACTGGTCCGTTTTACCCAAATAAACTATGCGGGTTAAGTTAAACAAACCTAATGTCAAATAACGATCATAGTTCACAAAACATTTATTTATAATATTTGTGCATTTATTAACAAATAAAGTGATTAGTCTGCAAAATACATTGAAAACTCTTCCTCTTCTTCTAAAGCACATGCATCGTGCACTCTTTGTAACAACATTGTATCCAGCCTTCTCAGATTTAGATTCAGAATTTACTGTGGCAATATATGCATTCGGTATTACCTTGATTATCATCTTCACTTTCTGATGAATCGCTATGTTTCTTTGGGATTTTTACTTGTTTCTGTTTCTTTTCTTATTTTGATTCGAAACGCTGTCTACTAGTTGTCGCTTGATAAGTTTAACTTTCTTCTTTGTGCTTCCTTTTAGCTAAACTAGCTTTCAATTCCTCTTTAAACGAGTGCTTGTCAGTTCCTCCGATCGTTGGGCCTTTCTATTTTCTTTCTTTTGAAGTTGAGTTTAGGAGATATTAATTTAATGGCCTCTGTAAAGTTACATTCTCTTTAGAGCAACTTGGTAATGCTCAGGTCGTTTAGAGGAACTTTCTGTTGGCTCAGGTTCTTTAGAGCAAGTAGGTGTTTCTTCCGGAAGTTGATCATTAGCTGCATTTGTAAGAGGTTGCTTGTTCCAATCATGTTGCTTGTATCATTTCGAGACTGCGTGTTCTGTTGACATCAGTAACTTCAGAAGGAAGAAGTCTTGCTCATAAATACACCAGCGTTAAATGGTCATATCCAGCTACCTCAAACCCTTTATGGCTTTTCCCATACTTGAAATATGTGCAAAGCTTTTGCAAATATTTCCACGTCATAAATGTGATTCGTTGACCAGGATGATTTGTATGCCAGACATCGCATTCTCTGGCATATTGTGCTTCAAGTCCAAACACGCAACAATCGAGCTGCAACCTATGACTAGTATGTGGAGGAAGCGATATTAGGACTAAGTTATTTTTTGGCTTTAGTAATAGCTTCAAGTGTTCTACGGCTGGTATGGTTATCGAATACTAAAAGAAGTTTTCGGTCGGCTGTTGGTTTTACGATACCTATATAGTGATCAAGTAACTTTAAGAAATGATCACTACATCCACCCTAAGTATTAGCATATCAACTGACCCCAGACAACCTCGCATCAACAATGGATTCATTCTTTGCCTTGGAAAAAGGAAAAATGGGGGTAAATAATATCCTGAAGCAGATATTCCACATACGGCGGTAATGTTGAACCCTCTTTCTGTACCAACAATACGACCAATCTGTTTTTTTCCCTTCTTGGCTAAAATGTTTCTTGGAACAGGAACAGTATTAACATCACACTCATCGATATTAAAAATCTGGTCAGCCTGAAATCCATACTTTTTCAAACAAGTTTCTAATAAATTATGGAACCTTTCCACTTGAGGCCTATTAAATCCTACTGCTCTAGCCATACTTGAAACCTCAGGAGCACGAATGGAGATTTGGGGATTTCTTTTCCTGAAGCCCGCTAACCAGTCGATACCTGCTAGTTTTGTCGAGAATGTGATCAACCAACTGTTTTTCTTGTTCGGCAGTAAAAACTTGTTTGTATCATTTCTTGGTCCCATGTGTATACACTTGTAATCCCAAGCAAGCAAGTTTTTGGGATATTAAATTGTTGGCTTGCTTTTCTAATTGATAAAGGTTTGTATTTATGGCTCATAGCTGCCTCCATATCTTATAAAGTCCACGCCCATCGCGTTTTTTTTGTACGTGCGAACCATCTGTAAATAAACAATAATTTTTTATTGGTGCATACATAAATTCATTAACATATAACAAATTTGATGGGGCGACAAGGATCGGTCTTATCACCTCGTTCATATGGTCCTATTCAAATGCCCATTAATGCAATAATGTTTGTTACCGCCGTTTTACTTATAGGTTAGGTTTCATTCGAGACTACTAAATTTTTACAAATTCATGTATTATTCTACGAACTCAAAAATTATTAATTATTATTTAAAAAGCAAGTGCATTCAGAAAATTAAATATATTTAGATCACTTACCGTGATTTTCGATGTTTTATACCATGCAATCAAACCACATCACGCGTGTAAACATATGTTTGCGACTGTCGCCGTGATTCTATAGGCTACATGCAGTAGCGAGTTAATGGCGCATGACGTAAGTAAATAAATGGCCTGGTCGTCAGGTGGTCCTTGCCCTCCTCCTACAGGTCGTAGGTTCAAATCCTACTCGAGGTGAACTTTTTATTTATGTATTTAATAAAATTAATAATAATTTTTAATTTAAATAAGTTTCTAAACAATTTTTAAATATGGGGAGGCTCGCGTGAAGTAGGCCCCACCAAAAACTATACTCAGAAAAAACAATTTTTTACAAAACAAACCTAAACAAACGATTTAAATAAATTTTCAATCGATTTTTAAATACGGGGGGACTCGCGTGAACTTGGCCCCGCCCAAACCTATACTCAAAAGAACATATTTAGACGGGAAAACAAACGAAAATTTTTACTAAACAAACCTAAACAAACGAAAAACAACCATGTAAATAAATTTCCAATCGATTTTTAAATATGGGAGGGCTCGCCCGGACTTGGCTCCGCTCAAACCTATACTCAAAAAAACACATTTAGGCGGGAAAACAAACGGAAATGTCTAAAAAACAAACCTAAGCAAACGATAAACAAATGATTGAAATAAATTTCCAATCGATTTTTCAATATGGGGGTGGGGGCTCGCGTGAACCTGGTCCCGCCCAAACCCACACTCAAAAAAACCTGTTTAGGCGGGAAAACAATCGGAAATTTTTAGAAAGAAAAACTAAACAAACGAAAAACAAACAATTTAAATAAATTTCCAATCGATTTTCCAATATTTATTGTAATTGTGAAATATTAAAAAAAAAATTGGGCAAAACAAACGATAATTTTAAAAACAAACAGACGCGAAAAACAAACGATTGAACTATTTTTTTTAGGGGTATTTGGGTTAACTACCAATGATATCCACGTCTAAATTAATATCGAAAATGGGTTCCCAGTTTTTGAAAGCAAGATTCGTTAATTACTATATATTCCCTGTGAATATGATCCGATTGTAATTTCTTATCAATGTATAAACTAACTAAATTATCAAAACCTTTTCACAAGTTCTTTAATAGTTTGCTATTTGTTTGTGTTTTTCTTTTTTTCATAACTTAAAACAATTTTTATAAAATATTTGTTACATCAATTTCATCCTGGATAACCTAATATATACGTTAAAATAACTCAATATTTTTTGTTTTAAAAAAATGCTAAATCAGTTAAAATAGGAACAAAAAAAATAACTGTCTGTTCTTAAGTTATTATTTTTAATTATCAAAATCTGGGTTGATTAATTGACAAAATGTTAACACACAAAATGAAAAGATTTTAAGTTGACAAGTTAAAAAATTATTACTCTTGTTTTAAATATTTTCGTATGGAATAAAAACATATAGATTTAATCTTTGATGCCTCTTTATCAGCACAGAATAAAATTTTTCTTTTTAATAAAACGGTTTTCAAAATCAGTTGCTGATTGAGATCAACATTATCAGAAACAATAGATAATTTGTCGGTTGAATAAATCATATTTAGTAATTAAAGCGTAATCAAACGTTCTTTCTTCAACTTTTCCATTTATTGCAAAAGACATTTTCTAAAAATGAATAAATAATTCTGTTATAACGCTCAAAAGGTCCTATAACAAGTTCTAAAATTCCTTCACTGGTGATGTTGATGTCTTATTGCATTTTAAAGTTGTAATTCATCATCCTTGTGCCGGATCCTAAACCTTTTTGTAAAAAATTCGGTATCCTCAATTTTTGCACTAAAACAATTTACTAAAATTTGTAAAAAAAATGTAAAACTCATACGACTTCTTCAATTTTCAATATTGACGTATTTATATTTTGAAGTTGGTGTATTTGATCAAAAGGTAGCATTTTTCTTTAAGTGTGTAATTGGAAATTAATTGGTTCATTTGAAAATTCCATAGCTAATTTAATAATAAAACCTACAAATAAAGACATTAATTAAGTACCACCCTTTTTAAAATTTTGCGTTTTGAATTGATAGCTAAACAACTCTCCAAATTTGGGTCACTACGTGAAATAGGAAAGTACCTAAAATAAATCTAAATTTAAAATAAAAAATTACTCAAAATTTGAGTTACACCAAAACAATTAGTAACAAATAGATAAATTTATATTCATGATATAATGTTTAAAAACTAAAATTTAACGTTTTTTCAATTTTATTTTTTAAAAACAACATTAAAATTACTAAATCCCTACTATGAATCGGTAAGAATATTATTTTACATATTACTGATTTCTGTGAAAAAAGTATTGCGCGTCATATTAATTTCGTTATTTAACGTTTTGAAAACGTACATCGAGCAAGCTTTCAAAATAGGACGTACTCACAATATTTATTCTCAATGTAAATTAACATATTTTAGAAAATTTAAAAATAATAGTTAGTTTGTGTCGCATTTGCCAATATATTATTTATTAATTGTTCTAGAGTTTTATAATTTCGTTTTAATTTTAATTTTAATCTTTCGTATTCCGTCGATGATGAATTAATTCATTCGAATTCGAACATGTATGGATGTAATGTCTAAGTATGGTTTGATGAAGCCTACATCTAGGCGAGACGGAACAATCAAGTTTTATTTATGATGAAAATAATTTTTTTTATGAAAAATTAAGAGTTATCTGCATTTCTCTATAATTATTTTTATCGAAATGTCAGTTTCGTGGTATTTAATCTCCAATCTCCTAACTATACTGTATCAAGTAGTGTATCAACTACAAGTTGAGTTTAGCCATTTCAAATTCACGCTAAAGTTAGGACTAACTAATCTCCTATTACGAATAAATCCATTAGTTAAAATTATAAATATAAACAGTACCATCAAATAGTACATCTATTAAGTTTTTCTATAAACGACTTATCTGGTGCATTCTTCACATTCTTATGTTTATACAGGAACACTGAGTTTTGAAAAATTCCCCGCTCATTTTAGTACTTAATGGATTAAGTGTTATTATTGCAAGATTTTTTTACTCTACATTATAATCTAAATCTATTCCGTTTTGTCATCACCTGAATATTATTTATTCCCAATTTAAAATTGTTTTTCCTCAATGTGAAATTGATCATTCGCAATTTAAGGTTTCAAAAGTATAAAGTATAGGTGTAAATGCACAAACCATTTTCTAAATTAGGGCTTTGCACTTACAACTTTTAAGGGGCAATCTTTATATATATATATATATATATATATATATATATATATATATATATATATATATATATATATATATATATTCCCAACAAGGGCCTTCTTCTATATCTTCCGTTTTATATAAGCTAGATTAATAAAATTTGGAATGCAGTTATAGTTTAGTTGTGTTCATTTTTAAAATTATTCACGTGAACACAGGTTGTTTATTTAAAGAGGAAAATTTTATAAAAAATTTAAAGGAACACCCTGTATATTATTTTTTTGAATTCTAACATTGTTCCTAACAAATTCGCAATATATTTCCCTATCCTAAATATAGCCGTTTTGAGTTATTTCGATTTTCTAAAAAAATTGAAATTACAGAGTTTGCTTTGAAAATGTACCTCCTTAACTGTTGAAAAATAAAAGTTATTTAATTTATATGAGAATAAGTACACAGATAGAGCTTCCTTTTAATGTCAAGAAAATGACATAATTGCATACAGGGTGCGTATAATTGACTTGCCAATCAACCATTATTCGAACTAGTAAAAGTCTACTTTTTCAAATAAAACACCTGTATATTATTACATTTTGGTTTCTACATATTAACCCTTATCAGTTCATACAACTCCCTATCCCTAAATATAGCCGTTTCGAATTATTTTCAATTTTTCAAAATGTATAAGATTATTGAGACATTTTTAAATCTATGGCCTCGTATAGATAAAAAAGAACATCATAAAACAATTGTATTATACATTAAAAAACGCAACAGAAACCAATATAGTATGATAAAAGATGGAGGCATTGGATGCTAACAAAAATTTGACAAATATTTATTTCAATTTCAAGTAAAATTCTAAAATCAAGTGTGCTTCTTATAAAAATTGAATGTTTGACGTAAATAAATAAAACTGTAGTTAACCATTTACGAGTGTTATTGTTAGTAATCAAGATTTTTATAAAATGAATTTTACACAAAATGAGTTAGTTGATATGATATTCGTGTTGGGTGCTGCAGAAAGAAACTGTTTAATGGCCAGCAGAATTTATGCTGAAAGATATGCAGGTAGAAGACATCCAAACGCAAGATCCTTTCAGAAAGTTATGAGTAGATTTATTGCAACTTCATGTGCCAATTACTCCAAACATGAACGTGTTAAACCTTCTACAAATGAAGATTGTGAATTGAGGGTTGTTCTCGCCATCGAAGAGGATCATCACAGAATCTAAAAGGACATAAGTGAAATAGTTGGTATAAGTGAGAGATCAGTAGGACGTCTTTTAAAGAGGAATCGCTTACATCCCTATCATATTCAGTTACATCAAGAATTGAGCGATGCAGACTTCGATCGTCGAGTAAGATTTTGTAAATGGGCCAGAGAAAAAATTACTCAAAACGTTGGGGATTATGTCATCGGTCCATTCTTTTTTGATGGACAGTTGAATGGTGAGAAGTACCTTAACTTTTTGCGTAACGATTTACCGAGCTTATTAAAAAATATTACGCTTGATATTAGAGCCACAATGTGGTATCAACATGATAGCGCTCCTGCTCACTGCTCTGAAGATGTAAGAGATTATCTCAATCGAGTCTTTCCAAATAAATGGATTGGGCGAAGTGGACCTGTGAGGTGGCCAGCTAGGTCCCCTGATCTGACAAGAATAGATTTCTTTTTATGGGAATACATAAAAAGTATTATCTATAGGGAACCACCAACCACTGCCGAAGATATGCGTAATCGTATAACACAGGCTTTTCATAGCACTACTCCTGAGTTGTTGCGTAGAATTGAACAATATTTTAAAGATCGACTTCAGGTCTGCATCCGAGAAAACGGACAATATTTTGAACAATTATTATAAATCATTATCGCTAATGATTAGCGTTAAATTATTTTTTTTATTTTATTAGTTTTGTATTTTTAGAAATAATTTTAATAATTATAGTGTATTAGTTTCTGTTGCGTTTTTTAATTTGCAATACAATTGTTTTCCACTGTTTTTTTCTATTTATACGAGGCCATGGATTTAAAAAAATGTCCCAATAATCTTATACATTTTGAAAATAATTCGGAAACGGCTATATTTAGGGATAGGGAATTGTATATCGAATTGATGAGGGTTAATATGTAGAAACCAAATACGGAATAATATACAGGGTGTTCCATTTGAAAAAGTAAACTTTTACTAGTTGGAATAATGCCTGATTGGCAAGTCAATTGTAAACACCCTGTATGCAATTATGACATTTTCTTTGCATTATAAGAAAGCTCTATCTGTGTACTTGTTCTGATATAAATTAGATAACTTTTGTTTTTCAACGGTTAAGGAGGTACATTTTCAAAGCTATCTCTGTAATTTCAATTTTTTTTATGAAATCGACATAACTCAAAAACGGCTATATTTAGGGATAGGGAAATATATTGCGAATTTGTTAGGAACAATGTGTAGAATTCAAAAAAGTAATAATATACAGGGTGTTCCATTTAAATTTTTTTAGTTATAGTTTGGTCATCTTTAAATGAACAACCTGTATACACATAAATATATATATATATATATATATATATATATATATATATATATATATATATATATATATATATATATATATATATATATATATATTTATATATATATAAATTGTAAACAGGTTATCTCGACCGACACGTTACAAATTTGTCAATATTGTATTCAGTCATTCTATTTTTAATTTTTTAATAATATAGCAATTTAACTTCAATGTAATAGTACACCGCTGTTTATGTCATACAATCTTAGGGGGGTTTTCTCTGTTATATTTTTAACAAAAAAAAATAAATTTTTGTTTTAAAATTTTATGTATTGTGTTTTCCCCTGTAATAGCAAGATTAATTGACGTCCTTCTGTTTAAGAAATAATGTTACTTCTATCTTAGCCTCGACATCTGTCTTGAAAAGAGATTAAAATTTATCTCAAGCTCGACAAATATCAAGATTTTCTTTTAAATGGCCTAATTAGACATAAATAGATGACTGCTCCCTCAATATAAATTGATCAATTTGAATTCCACAGTCAGGATTACCTTCTACTTATATATATATATATATATATATATATATATATATATATATATATATATATATATATATATATATATATATATATAATAATATATACAACCATATATGTTGACTTCACTATAGGTATAAATGCTGAAAAATGTTTTAATCAGGTTTTGATGTTTTGGAATACACCCCTGCTAGAAAGGATTTCAACCACATTTTTAGTTATTAAAATTCTAGGCGACCATGACAATTGAGAAAAAAACCATGTTATGTAGACACAGAGTGCTATTTTGGTAATTAATAAAGCAAAATGTTATTAAGGAAAGTTATTAGGGATGTGTCTTTATCGAAATGCGCAAAATTTCAAAAACATCGGATTATTTTATGAAAATATATAATATAGTACTTTTTGTAGAAATTTAATGCACAAATTTATATGTATATTTACAACCAAAAAAGTTGCATAATCATTACATTTAATTAAATTATCTGTTGTTGTTTTTATATATTTTATTACTCAACGGAAGTACAATATATTTAAAAACTAAATAACTAAAAAAAAGGAATTAAGGATTTTTCCTAACTTGTATGGAGTTATTAGCTTTTTGAGTATTTTTCGACAAAACCGACAATTTGACATTTATAGTTTTATTTATTTATGTTCACGCCCAACCTACTTTGCTTTATATTTATTACATCAGGTTATTTATTATTCATAATGTTTAGTAAATCGCTATTTTTAACATTGGAAACATTTCGAATAAAATAGTAGGCAAACCTTGCAAGAAATAATTTTTGTTAACGTGCATTTAATCTGTTTCAAGTTTCAGCAGAGAAACCGTTTGTGACGCCATTATCATGTTTTTGTCTAAAATATAGGTAAATGTTAGTTACGTACAAACTATTTGAGATTGATTAATACAAGCTTCATTTTTACTGAAGCAGGTAATACATTATTGTACAGGATAGTGAGGATCGTCCGAAGTTCCAAAAAAAATTGTATAAGACTAGAAAGTGCTCAATACACTATAATAAGTTATATCTAAAATAGAAATATGACTTACTTAATGCATTACGATGCAATTACCCCTTTTGTTATTTCATAACATGTTCTTCGGAATCCTCAGTTATTTCCGAGTCTTGCTTGAAAACGGTGGTGAAAATTGCTGTCCCGATTTTTCTCCAGCAAAACGTTTGAAACATAGTTCGCTCTCTGGGAATGAAAAAATCATCATTAAGAATGTACACAATGTCTTAAAGTATTAAAATCCGACAAACAAAAAAAAGAGGGTATTTTGAAAGAACCGGCTTGCTCAACAAGAAGAAAAAAAAAAACGTTTAAGTGAAAAAGAAAAAGTTTATATTAGAATAAAAATTCATTCCTTCTACTTCAATAAAGAAATTCCTTTCCTCAACAAATTAGTAGCAGTACTAAAAGAAGATGGTGATGGCACACCTGTTTCTGTCGACACCACACAGGTCACTACAGAAACTTAACTTTTCGTGGGAAAAAGTGAATCGAGAATCAATGCTAATTGATAATCTCTAAATTGTTTCTTTGAGACGCAAATACCTCCGTGAAATGATGAAGTTTTGTACCGAATGATGGCAAATCTTCTACTTCGATGAAACGTGGTTGAACTTGCCTTTGAATCCAAGTACTGTGGGGATTATCACGAAGATATGAGCGCTGGC
>JARFJB010002259.1:245000-290000 GCA_036346205.1 Vesta saturnalis | reverse complement strand
TATATATATATATATATATATATATATATATATATATATATATATATATATATATATATATATGTATATATATATATATATATTATTATATTTATGTATTTGTGTGTTTGTATGTGTATATGTATGTGTGTTGTGTGTGTGTCATATATATATATATATATATATATATATATATATATATATATATATACAGGGTTATTACAAATGATGTTCATGATTTCAAGTGTACATAAATCTCGTTTTACTTGATACTCAAGAAGTTTCATCCTAGATGCCAAGAATTAGAAATGTTCTATATGGGAACCCCTTGTGATACGACAGATGTTAAGCGTGTAATCAAGCTTTTGCCATACTTTCGATGGCTCTGGTAATCCGTTGTTGGGATCTCAGGTATGCTTTCTGGTGGTGTATACACTTTATGTTTGATGTATCCTCACAAGAGAAAATCACAGGGGGTGATGTCCGGAGATCTTGGAGGCCAGTTCAAGAGTGCACCATCACTTGGACCTGCACGACCGATTCATCTACCAGGCAGCCGATTTTGAAGTCCAGAATGGAGTTTAGCGATTCTTGTTCTAATGTCGGTAGAAGCCATTCGGTCATCATGTCCAAGATTTATTCCATTTATTGTTTGTCCGATAAAGAAAAAAAGTCCGTACACTTTGTTGTAAATGATAGTACAAGACAGATTAACTTTCGGAGTGTAAGTGCTTGATGTAGGTGTGTGGGTTCTCCGAGCCCCATATTATGACATTATGTCTGTTCACGTTATCACACAAGTGGGATGTGGCTTCATCACTAAAGACTAAACATTTTACATAGTTTTAATTTTCCATCAAGGCCTACACGTTCTCACAAAAAGAAAGTCTTAGAACTTTGTTATTTGCTTTTCATGCTTGAACAAACTGAAGTTTGTAAGGCTTGAAATTTATACGTTTACGTAAAATTTTCCAAACTGTTGACTGTGGTATACCAAGCTGTCTACTGCATTTAACAGTAGATTTCTGTGGACTACGCGTAAAACTTTCCCTTGCCTGCTGTACAGCGTCATTGCTTACTGACGGCCTTCCAGTTGATTTCTTTTTACAAATGCACCAATTTCTCTTAAAATTCAAGTACCACTTGTGATTGTTAGGAGGATCTTCATTAAATTTGGTTTTAAAGTGACTTTGCACGCTAATAACTGATTGGTTGATGTGATAATCCAACATATAAAATGCGTTCCTGTCTTCAAATTCAGCCATTACACAATTGACAATTGACTTTAACAAACAGCTGATACATACTTAAATCAATGTAAACAAAACTTTATGAGTTTTTCTTTCCCGTGGTACCAACTGAAATGGCCTTAAAATAGGTTAATTCAGTAATATTTATAATTGAAATCGGGAACATCATTTGTAGTAACCCTATATATATATATATATATATATATATATATATATATATATATATATATATATATATATATATAATATGATATTATACACGACCAAAATACATAAAATTTCATCGAACCTGCTTCCAAAAACGGAGGCGAAATGGAAAAATCGGAGGTGAATTCGAAATTGTGTGTATAACTACTTTAAAAGTATTGGAGACTTACAAAGAACTATCTGCTCAATTTTTTGTCGGAGGTCATTTCACCAGATACACATGTACAGTTATACAACACAGTGTAAGGATTTTCCACGTGATGGCGCCTCTCGTTAATACTTTTATACATACCAATTCATGGCCAAGTAGAATAGGCCTCACTATGTTCCTTACACTAGCAAGACTCAGAGACGTGACAACATTGAGCGGAGGTGCATAAAACGACTTATCTATATTTTATATATACCAATGTCATTTATCATTTATTCTCATTTAGTGGTCTTAAAATATAATTGCTATTGGGGAGCAAAATTTTTCTTTAATTACCTACAGCTATAAAGAAAAATGTGGTTTTGCATCAGGGTAACCATTCTTATATATTATTTTAATAATAACTTTTAATAATTTTTGGACGATCGTGATTTATAATAGTGTTTATTTCATCGAAATCGTCAAAAATGATTTGTCAGATTTACTTTGATTGTTCTGTTAGTGTAACATTCGCAAATTAGTGCATCTCACACCGTTGTAAACTGAGAAAAACTAAACTATAACGAACAAAAATGTTGAAAAATGTGAATCGTATAGGTTAAATAGTCGACCTAAGATTTATCCGGGCCCAACATATTTTTGAACATATAGCGTCTATATTGTTTATAGTTTTGATGAATTGCATACATACATAGCTACAAAAGATGTTATTTAAGTCTAATGATTACTTGAAATGTGTTTCGTAACAGGTCAAAAGCACGGCACAGAAGTCACCAGTAAAGTTTTAAGCTATTGCTAATCTAGTTGATAGAATGCTATTAAAGGGATAAAGTTATGCGAACGTTTTTTTATATATACTGTTCAGCTGCTTGACACTTTGATGAATACAAATGTTCTTAGGTTACTTCATTTGTCACCCATCAGATTCAGAGCATGTTGCACAGAACCAGGACAAAAAACATGAAGTGAGGTATGCTACATCAAATGTGTAAATTCTGATCAGGCTGGGGTATTCTGTTGGAACCGTATATATTAGAGAAAAATATAATATTTAATTATGACAGGGTTGATAGGTTTCCACAAATGTTATTGTCAGCTATGCAAGTAATTTTTCACTGATTATGAAAATTGGACGCTATAAATGAGAAAATTGGAAATAAGTGTAATAAAGTAATTATTTGTAAAAAAAAGGAAAGTTATCTTAGCTAACTAAAATTATGCGTCCGCCCTCAGTCGGGGTCTTTGCAAGCCTTGAAGACACTATTGTCGTGTTATTGATATATACCATACTTTTTCACGTATAAACGTATAGTAAATTTAATTATTTAATTACGGAAAGTGATTAGTTAACTTTTGAGTTTAATAAACGTCTACGCTAACCACTTTCGTTGATCCATGATTAGTTTTAATTACATGTAGAATTACATTTGCAAAACCACTCAATAAATTCGCTAAAGCAATTGCTATTACAAAACTACTAGTACAAAATTGAAGTTTTTTATTATTTATAAATCAAGGTTACATAAACACAATTTATTTTTAACACAAACAACTAAAACAATAAATAAAAAATAATTCTGATGTGCTAATCTACTTATACATAAACAAAAAGAAAACTATGATTCATAAAGAAATAAAAAAATCATTAGGAACTAAACCATTTTGAAATATTATTTTCTGTACGTATTGTAGACAAAGGTTTTAACCCGTACCCAATCTCTATTTTGAAACAGCTTTTGATTTTTTCGTAAAAATTCCATGCACTCATTTTTCTTGGGAGGCTTTTTTAAACGAATATGATTTTGGAAATGGTTTTTTACTAGGAGGGACTGTTGGCTAGTCCATGGAGTCCTACCATTTGTCTTTAATTCCTTTTGTTTTTCACCAGGCTCGTTTAACACTAAAATAAATAGAATATTTTCAACAATTCCTATTATGAAAAATATTTTCAGGGTTAAATACGTTCATAGTCATAATAATTACCTTGTGTTTCACATAGTGATTTTCCTTTATATGTATGGACTCCTTTATCCATAAGTAGTAAAAGTTTTGAAATCTTGGCCGTTTGGTAGACGTCCTGTGGCAATCTAGTTTTTAAATTTCAGTTAATCGGTTCAATTAGAACAAATAAAGCTTACCTTTAATACTCATTATGGGTCTTTTCAGTATGACCCATAAATTGTGCAAATTGTTCACTTTCTTCCCTACTTAAATGTAATATTTGTACTACCGTGGCAATTTGTTTGCGTAATTTGTTTGAGGACATATGAGTAGGAAACTCTAAATTAGCTTTCGTAGCATATTTTCGGAAAACTATGTCTGCCCTGGTTCATTTTTCGGTATTTGGGTATCCAAATAAATAGGGATTGCTTTGTGGAACCAAGCTACCTTCAGACCGTATTTAAAGAAAAAAGTCTATATACGTCTGTAAATTCAGTGGAAAGAGAATTGCTACACGCTTACTACCTTCACCCCCAGTAACTACCCTTTTATAATGTTTAGTCAAAATCTTTTCTGATTCTGACAAAGCATTTATACATTCTCCTTGATTAAGTGTCTATACTATCAGTGTATGTTTTGAGTTTTGTGTACTGGACATCTCCTATTCTTTTTCTGTTAAACAATATAGTTCAAACAAGAGAAGCTTGTATTAAATTCTTTAGTTCTTTTTTATAGGTGGGATTACTTTTGAGAATTGCCATCGCTTTATTAGCTATGCCACTGACGTATTGCTTAAATTTTAAAACATCCCGTGTTAGAGGTAAAATTAATGGTTTTTGCCATTGCTTTTCGTAGAAGTCCTTAAAAGCTAGACTAGAAATCTCTGTTGTCCATTGAGAATCAATCAGACCCTTAAACCGTTTTGCATCTTTCAAAGACTCCTCCTTATTGGGGCAAGTTACAGATCTGTCTTCTTTTGAAATTAGCCTGATGTAGAATTCGCATACTTGTTTTAAAGACGTGCCTAAATGAGCGGACAAACTCGGGGCTCGATACGTCTTTTTTTTCACGTTATATCCCCTAACCTTTTTCTCACATTCAATAGCGGTATCAAACCATTTTGGCTTTAAAATATCCTTCATGTTCAAATGGGGATTATTAACTATTTTTCTAAATTCTATAAAAAATCTTGATAATTCTCGCATCTTATTTGAACATACGGAAATTAGTTGCTCTCTTTTATGCTTTTTCAAATAATTTTTTCCAAAATAGCAAATTAAACTATCCGTTTTTGCTACCAAAGCTATTTCGTCGGCTTTCATCCTAGAAAACACCTCTACTTTCACTCTTAGCTTGGATAGAGTACTATTTTGGTCCAAGGAGCAATGTCTGTGATGCTGATAATTGATTTTCTTTATGGTTTGTGTTATTTATGTCTTTAAGAATGCAAGATTTTTTATGACGTGATAAATATTGCTTCGTTAATAGAGCCTTACACCGAGAACATGGAAGATATTCTTTCTTTTTTGTATTAGAATTAAATTTTGGCTTTAAGTTTCCTTTTAGGTACTTCGTGAAATGTCCCGAGTTTCGAATTAAATTAATAATTTTTCCTCTTTCACGATGTTTTTTAGGATATCACAGGAAGTCTAGTACTTCTTATTCGTCAGTGTGGTTCCTTTCTAAATGGCGTTCAAAATTTGCTACTTCCAACTGGCAATATTTACACATTGTTTTTTTCTTTTTAGGCTTGATTGCATACTGCTTCTGGATGGCTGTAACAATTTAAAAAAGGTATATTAAACAAGAATACAACTAAAAATCGCTTAGCTTACTCTAAAGGTAGGAACCAAATTATTAGAAAAATTTATATGGTGTATATTATTCAACACGGGTTGACCTTTACTTTCCAATCTCTAAAAAAATGTATTATGTAGGTGAATACTTTTACTGTTAAAAACTTACTCTGAAATTGGGATCTAAAGTATTAGTCATACTTGTATAAGAAGGATTGTTCAATTGGAGTGGTTCTTTAATTTTTGATTCCTTAAAAATAGATATTTATAGTTCGTTTCACCATTTTACGCCTTTAAACGGTTATTGAATCTTTTTTTGTTTTTGTTGTGAACCAAAATGTAAGAAAAAAAATAAAATACGGCAAAAGCTGTAAAAGTGAACCATTTTACCTACATTAAAACTTATGTGGGCTTTTCTAAGCGTTATATCACTTATAATTTTGATTTTCTTGCTTTCTGCTTCCTACAAAATATTTTATTGTTATTAATAAAATAAATAAAGTATTACTATAATTATTATATTTAAGTCAGATCTAGCTCCAAAAACTTTAACCTTAGAACTTTGATGTTACTGCATCCCTTCATTCTCCCTGTTTTACTAGTTATTTATATACTAGTTTCAGTTTTAATAATATATTGATATATTATTGAAATTCTTTGACTTCGGTTAAAATACGTATATGAAAACAGATTTTCAAAAATTTTACCAAAATCTCAACTATTTATAGTCGTTATCAAAAGAGAAATTATATTTTGTTTACTTTTTATTCTCGCGGCAGTAGGTTTGTATCTTTTTTTTTATTGGTAAGTTGTGTTTTTGATATTAATGACGGAAATGCGACATTAACCTACAATTTCGATTCAACGTTGGCGCAGATATGTATTTCACTTTTCTTTTCTTACCATATTTGGTAAAAAAAACTACATGAGAATAGGGAATGTAAAAAATGCAACCATAATCGAAAAGTAAGGCAATCACAACCTCAAAACAAAATGACGCATCAAATTTTTTCTTTACTACTAACAAAAATGCCGTAACAAGGCCTACTGCCGCGAGAATAAAATGTGAACAGATTATATATTGACTTTTGTATTGATAAAAAATTTACTACACATTGAGTTATGCTTAGGTATACTCACTTCTACTTGCAAAACACATGATTCAGAACTGCTTTCTATGTCGTCTAAATTTGGGCAATAATATGACTCCTGTTGTGAATCATCAAAATCAAAATCTAATGAAAAGCCTGGTGATGGAGGAGGACTGCTTTCGTATCCCATATCTTAATTTTTTAAGAAACAAATGTGCCGTTATTAAATTCGTTAAATGAGAGAAAGTATATGATAGGAATATTAGTAAACAGATGCAAAGAATGGTAGGTAGTTTGTCAATACTAAGAGACTCTTACTTCCTAGTTGTTGTTGATGTTCCTCGATAGGTATATCATCACACTCAACTGGTACCTGTTGGGCTAACTGAACAAGAATGTTGTGATCTACGTTTTGATCTATAAAAAATAACACTTATTAAAAAAATTTATGTGCCTAGCACATGACCTTTTATGCGTTATTTAGGTATGTCATATTACATTTAGGTGTAGGTACCTTATTTGAAACATACCCTAACAATTGAATCAACATAATCTAGCAATTATCCATAATAAATACTTCTCTTTTGGGTTTTTTATGGTGTATATTTGTATATTAAAGTTATACAATCAATCTAAACGATAACACTTACAGTTATCTTCGTCAGTAGTAGGTACAGTCACGGTCATAAGTAATGTCCAGGCATACGTGTAAACAACCAACATCCCACTTCGCCGATGATACCCGAAAATGTTTGTATTGATAAGGGATGCAGTCAATAACGTATTTAGTAATGTGTAAAGGTTGCGTGCCAAGACAAGCTGGAAAGATGTTTTTTATTATGATTGCTTATACGTATGCCAGGACATTACTTATGGCCATGACTGTACCTAATATTAAAAATTGTTAAAGATGTTGAAAACAATTTTGTGTTGAAAATTAAAACATTGGCATAAGCCTGATATGAATATAACAGTTTGGAAAACATATAAGCCAACTATAATTACAATTTAGGTTTTGGAATTTTATAATTAAAAAAAGACACAATGATACATCTTGATTTTACTTTTAATTTTAACTTTTGGTATGTCTAGGTTTTTTGCTGTGTTTTTCCTAGACTTTGAAGTAAATACTTTTTTCAATTACATGTTGAATTTCCACAGCATTATAATTCAATATAACTAGTTGAAATTAAAATTAAAATCATAAATTACATAAATGTTCTTCATTGTTCTCTTCATTGTTAATAATACTTAATTATTTACAAAGCTGGATTTAACTGGATTATTTCAATTGATGTCCTGTTTAGATTTGTGAATGCTTCTATCAATTTTAAATAGAAGTTTTTACAACTTTACACGTACATCATAATTTAATTGAATTTCGTAAAATTTGTTTTTGTTGTTGACAAATTTCGTTGTTAGCCTTCGACGTTAGAGGGTGTTCTGATTTGTTAACCTCAAGACAGTTTAACAATATTTAATTTTTTAATGATTTAGTTATTCTTTTACTAAAATTGTATTTTATAGTTGGCTTATACGTTTTCCAAACTGTTATATTAATAGTAGGCTCAAGTTAATGTTTTAATTTTCAAATTTCACAAAATTGTTTTTTATCTTTTACAATTTTGAATTTTTTATCTTTTTTTAACTTTGAATTACAGATAAGTTCTTGTAAAGATGCACTTTATTATTGAAATTTCTAATAATTCTGCTTAGGTGATCCCTTAAAGTGGCTTATAGAAAACAGGGCAAACTGGGTAAGTTTAAATGTTTAAACTTTGGTCAAATGTAATTAGAAATATAATTAATACTTATCTATTTTGTACAATAGCAAGTTCTTATACGACCTAAATTGTTTACATCAAAAGAATACATTGATCTTGCATTGAAGGTATGCACAGTAATAATACATAATAAAAGTTTCACATTAACTTTCTAACAAAGTATTAAAGAATAAAGAGTTCAAATGGAAACAATGTCAGTTTAAGCAGAAAAGGTCTTATAGAAAAACCAAAGATCATAACATGGAATATTTAATATCTATTAGACAGTGTAGCAAAAAATGTTATTGTTCATATGATACGATAATAATTTAGGGGCAAAGTGATTAAACAAAAAGACTATTTTACAAACAGTTGATCTGATCCCCTCATTATTATACATTTAGAGCAGGATTAGCAACATGTGCATATCATGGTAAAATCAATCCCAAGAGAAAAAGTTGTCTTGTAGAAATGCATTTGAAATGATAATTATTAATCTTGACGATAACAGTACTAAGCAGTGAATCAGTTCATTGTTTTAAGGGTAATCCAACTGACAAACAGAACTAAGCTCATTAATTTTTGAATTATGAAAACTGAAGAACGCAGCGCAAGAGTTATACAAGGTAGTTTAATAACATGTATATTCTATTAAAGATACTTCTATTTATCGTTACTAAAGCATAATATTGGTAATAGGCTGTTGAGTACATGTACCTAATTGTTACAGTAGGCTTTATTCTTTGTTTGTTCAAATGTTATAAATTTTTTTAATTAATTAAGATCAAAAGTTTAATTTTTGCCAAGATGATGGGTGCAACTGATATCAAACGATATATTTGGAAAAATTATTTTAACACACTTTTATAATGCTAAAAATTATTGATAACCACAGTATACGATTATAGAACCTCTAACCTATAAATTTAAAATTACCTATTTACTAAAAACTTTGAATGTAGTTTATGAATAGTAGTAAATTAAAATATACCGATAAATTATGTAAGATCAATAATCGAATAAGTAGTAAGGTTCCATGTAAGCATGGATATTTTTGAAAGTAATAGACGTTTTTGTACTTAAGATATAAAGTTTTATTAAAATCTATTGAATATTAGGTAATCGTGCTTGCCCAAGATATGATAAGGGTCTAAACAATTTTAGAATTGCTGAAAAAGCAATTTTTAAGTGTTTGGTTTGTTTTAATTCGCTAATGTATCAATTTCCTTCAATTTCCTGTTCAAACCGCTATTACACAACCTGCTGATATATAAATAAATAAAATATTCTTACTTACCTATTCATAGTTGATACTTATCTCTAAATCATCAGTATTTAACTATCACCACACATGTAATGTCTGGAACAACTCCAGTGACTGTGACTAAGAAATAAAAACATTATGTCTTATCTTCTGTTCTAAAAATAAGGCCACATTGTAGAAGTTGCAACATTGTTGGAGGCCAAAAGTACAACTTGTGTAGTATAATATATATAAAAGAGGTGTATTGTGCAAATCACATTTAGAAGCTAGTTACATTTAAAAATATAGTAAAAATTTGTATGTATAAACACTTAATTATTCTTACCCCTCTGGATCCGCGCATGAAGATCATAGTTACTTCTATTACTTGCCAAAATTACACGCATGAAAATTCAATATTTTATATGGAGGTGTGAGTGTATGTTTCCCGTATGGAGGCGATTAAGATAGATGTGCATGTGTATATATATATATATATATATATATATATATATATATATATATATATATATATATATATATATATATATATATATATATATATATATATATATATATATATATATATATATATATATATATATACTGGGTTCCCATATTAGACTATACAATTTAAAAGTCGAATAAAAACTTTCTAATCAAAGTAAATTAACTTTTAATGGACTAATATGTAGCTTATTCTGTGGGATTTATGACTAAAGTAAATAACAATTCAAGTTTTAAAGATCAAGGAGGCGCCTGTCTATAAACAACGACTTAAGTGTTTCTGTCAAATATGCGTTATACGCAAACGATATAATTGCTCCAGTTTAACAATTTTCATTGCATTATGAATTATTCTATTCAAGAGCGTGTGTTTTCTGTGGAATTCTACATTAGAACTGGTTCATTTGAAGAAGTTCGGCGTGCATTTCGACGGCAGTTTGGAAACAATAATAGGGGCGATGCACCAACACGCTTTACAATTGCAGCGTGGGTTCGTCATTGGCGTGAAAATGGCTCTGTGCAAAACATTAAAAAACCTGGACGTCGAAGAACGGTGCGTACGCCTGAAAGTATTGAACGAGTGAGAGCTGCCTTTACAAGAAGTCCTAAGAGATCGGCTAATCGGCAATCACTTGCCCTAGGAATATCTAAGGGAAGTCTCCACAGAATTCTGCATAAAGATATAAAATTTCACCCCTATAAATATCAAATGGCGCATAACCTCAGTGATCTAGACAAAGGAGCGAGGGTGACATTTTGTAAAGAATTTTTACATCAGCATCGTGGAGAAATTCATAATTTGCTAATGAGCGACAAAGCAAATTTTCATTTGGACGGTGTTGTTAACAAGCGAAACTTTAGATTCTGGGGAGTAGAAAATCCTCACGAACTGTTTACCAAAAACCTCCACAGTCCAAAAGTCGTTGTTTGGTGCGGTGTAGCATCATTTGGAATTATCGGTCCTTATTTTTTTGAGGATGAAAATAACCGTTCTGTTACAGTTAATTCCGAACGCTACATAAACATGTTGCAAACGTTTCTTATCCCAGAACTAATTAGACGAGGACTAATTGGCGCCATATTATTCCAGCAAGATGGAGCAACGGCTCACAGAGCCAGAAACACTATGAGAATTTTGCGAGATTTTTTTGACGGCCGTATAATTTCCCGATTTGGAAATTTGAATTGGCCCCGAGATCTCCTGATTTAACGGCCCCGATATTTTCTCTGGGGAGACCTAAAGCAAAAAGTTTTTGCAAGTCGTCCCGCAACAATTCCGGAGCTGAAGGAGCAGATTCGAAATGAAATTGCAGGAATAAATGGAGATTTGCTTCGCCGAGTGATGATAAATTTTGAACTTAGAATTCAAAAATGCATTGAAGTCGAAGGAGGGCATTTGGAAGACATGATCTTTAAAACTTGAATTGTTATTTACTTTAGTCATAAATCCCAAAGAATAAGCTACATATTAGTCCATTAAAAAGTTAATTTACTTTGATTAGAAAGTTTTTATTCGACTTTTAAATTGTATAGTCTAAAATGGAAATGTATATATATATATATATATATATATATATATATATATATGTATATATATATATATATATATATATATATATATATATATATATATATATCACGATAGAATATGGGCCTACAGTATCGCGTAAGACCGATACTATGGTCCTGAATGTGATATTATGGCCCTAGGTCCTTAATAATGAATATATAGCTACCATAATACGGTCCTATCCTAGCGGCAAATGTTCGAACGTACGAGTGAGTAGTTGGACAATTTGCGTTTATATTTGCATATCTATTAGGCGTTATGATTTGTATTTCATTTGATGTAATTGTTTAAGTGTACAATAGATGTCGATGAAATCGCATTATGTCCTTGTTATAATCGACGTTAATTTGAGAACAATAATTTGTTTTTTAATCAACCTCTTAAACATAATTCATCAAGTTTGCTTGTATACATTATATTACATATTCATTTTCATTTTAAATGAATTTATTTAAGCAAATATGCTCGTATTTTTTACTTGTAATTGAAAAGCCTTTATGTGATTGCTTCTCTCATTACTTAGTTACAATAATTTTATTTTGGTCGAATATAATTCGGTTTTTTCAAGAAGTAGAAATGATGCAATTTAGATAAATATCTACATTTTATAGCGTGATGAAAAATATTGTGATTTGTTACAGGTTTTTTCTTTGTTGAACTTTCTCTTACAATATTCTTAGAATGCAGATATTTTGATGCCTGTTTTTAGCTATATTTTTTTATGGTTATATAACTAATAATATCCTTCTATTGTTTAATTAAAGAATGTTTTGTGCATACAAAATATGTGGTTTAATGGACCTCATATTTAAGTTAAATGTTTTTGATGACTTATTATAGCTGTTTTAAAATATTGGGTTCGTGAATATATTTTTGTTTTTGAACTATTCTTAAAAAAATTGATTCTAAACGAATTAGAATTTTAGTTGATATGCGTCCTTGAATAACCAGTGGAATGTTTTTCATTATTCTGCTGCCTAATGTATCGTTTTCGTTCAAAACACTGCCTCTTTTCCTGACGCCGACAAATTTTTCTGGGAACTTGCATTTCAAGGACGTTCGTTGTTTACTTGCATCCATTATGAAACCTTAAACCGTGCAGGAATTATTTTTAAATATGCGTAGGTTGCTTTTAATTTAATTGCCGTATTATCTTTATTTGCACTCGTAAAAGGGTATATGATGCAGGCGTATTTTATTGAACGAAGGCGTGCAACGAAAATTCAGACCTACCTGAAACAAGATTTCCTTTTGAAAGTTATTTTTAATTTTACAGGTGAATAATTTTAATCTACCTCTACTATGCAACCAATTTTAGTGTCTTTTTAAAGTTACGCCCCTTCAAAAATTTAAAAGATTGTTTTTCTTTCTTATCTTCTCTGTGTATTAAGCTAAAGAAACACAACTTGGTGAACAGTATCTGTTAATAAAATTACACTTTCTGAAATTTTTTTACACCTGTAGTATTTTTCTAAGGGGTTGAAAATAATCAACCCCAAAGATGTTTTTCCTTACAACCTTGTTTTCGACAAAACTTTTTACATTTAAAAAGTATATCTGAAAAATCCCATTCATTTACTAACTTTTTGGTCTCTTCAAGTTTTTCGGAAAATTAAAGATTAATGAGAAAGCAAAATAAACGAATTGCTACTCATTTTCAAAAAGTCGACCTGTTTAACGTGAGTGTAATTTGCCGTAAGATCTAGTTGTCGGTTGTTTACAATGTAATGCATAGAAACAATTGAAAAAATTTTAGAAAGTATAGTATTAATAGATAGTGTTCACCAAATTTCGTTTCTTTAGCTTAATGTACAGGGAAGATAAAAAAGAAAAACAATATTTTTTAAAATGCTTGTAAAAATTGTATGCCGAAAACCCTCGTTAATTATCAACGGAGAATCACCTCTTATATTTTTTCAGTGTTATTTAAATACAACCTGTATATTTTTAGCAAATAAAATTAATAACAAAAAGTAAAGGGAATCTAGCTGCTTAAATAATGGGATTTCTGGTGTCAAGCACTGGTCACCGTAATTGTTCGATATGGCCTCCATTTTATTGTAAAATGACTAGCCATTCCTCCAAATTGTATACACCACTATGCAACATTTCTAGTTAAATTGCTCGAATTTGCTTTCTAATATTGTCCTTTAATTCCTGCAGCGTTGTCGGGCGTGTTCTAAACACCAAATCTTTTGTATAACCCCACTGCCAGTAATCCACTGGATTTAATATCAGACGACCTCGGTGGCCAGGAATTTGCAAAATGTCTGCTTATAACACGATCTTGAAAAATCCCAGTTAACAATTCTCGAGCTAGTCGGTAAATATGCGGAGGTGCTCCACCCTGCATAAAAATCATGTTTTCAATTCCTTCGTACTCGTTTGTTGAATTGCATAGTCTCTTAACATTTGCAGGTATCATTCACCAGTAATAGTTACAGATACGGTTTCTGCATTATGTATTTTCTCTAAAAAGTATAGGCCAATGATGAAATTAGTTGTGAAACTAAGCTAAACGGTGACCTTGCTGAATGATTTCATATGGATTTTTTATTGACCATATTCGACAGTTTTGAGTATTTTACAAAAATTCTAAAAAAATTGTTTTTATTTCTTATCTTCTCTGTGTATTAAGCTAAAGAAACGCAACTTGGTGAACAGTATCTGTTAATAAAATTACACTTTCTGAAATTTTTTTACGCCTGTATTATTTTTCTAAGGGGTTGAAATAATCAACCCCTAAGATGTTTTTCATTACCACCTTTTTTTTGACAAAACTTTTTACATTTAAAAAGTATATCTAAAAAGTCCCATTCATTTACTAACTTTTTGGTCTCTTCAAGTTTTTTCGAAAAATTAAAGATTATCGAGAACGCAAAATAAATGAATTGCTACACATTTTCAAAAAGTCGATCTGTTTAACGTAAGATCTAGTTGTCAGTTGTTTACAATGGAATGCATGGAAACAATTGAAAAATTTTACAAAGTATAGTATTAACAGATAGTGTTCACCAAATTTCGTTTCTTTAGCTTAACCCATTAGCGTCCTCGTTTGAGGACAGGCTATATTTCGTTTTTTTTTCCTTCTTCGAAGTCATAACGGTAAACTATTTTTAGACCAAACAATGAAAAACCCTTCAGTCTTTCTTGTTATGCGTCATTTATCCTAAATATTTTGTCGCAATCGGTAGTGTAATATTTAGAAGTTTTAGTATTTTTCGAGTGGCTAACGTGCCTTGTGTTTTTTTCAATATCTTGGATTAATTGTTAAGGTAAGTTAATTTTGATTTAACTTTTTTAAAGCACAAACATGTGCCTTTTCGTTTGACATCAAACTATTTCAAAGTTGTCAACCGTTTTGTAAGGAATTGTTGTAATTTCCTCAATTGAGGACGCTGGGCAAAGCTGACATAAATTTGTTTGAAAAATTTTTAACGGGAATTTTAATTTTTTCTTTTAGAATTGGATAAAATGAGTAAACAAAAACAGATTTTTAAAAATTTGGAAGAAGCCGTTGAATATTTCTATTCGGAGGATGTCGAGGCTGATATGTTAGCACTGCCTCCTTCAGTTGATGAACTTACTGACGAGGAAAATATTGATGATAATGATTTGAATGTCCCACTCGTGTCAGATGTTGTTGGAATGATTGAAATAGATGATCCTTCTGATGACCATGACATACCTCTTTCAATGCTAACAGCCGGTGGTCCAGGACCATCAACTTTCAGGACAGAAGAACCTCCCCGAAAACGTAGGACTGTCATTAGGGAAGCACCACAGTGGCAAAAAGTATCTTCGCAATACCAGACTTTGCCATCTACAGAAACAGCCGACGAAAAATTTGCACATGTAAAAAATAGTTTAGAAGCTGCCACAGTGTTGGAAACCTGTGAACATTTTTTCACCGACGAAGTATATCAAATGATTTCTGAAGAAACAATTCGCCATGGAACGGTGCAGAAGAATAAACCTGCTTTCACAATTTCAACTCAAGAAATTAAAATTTTTATTGGCTTTTTGATATTTTCGCGATATCATCGTTTACCAAGTGAACGCGACTACTGGTCAGATTCTGAAGACCTGGTAGTAGGACTTATAAAGGATGCTATGAGCCGAAATGTATACACAGAAATCAAATCGATGTTACATTTTCAAGACAATTCGAAGGCAAACGAAAATAAGCACGATCGAGCCTTCAAAATTAGACCTCTGATAGATTTAATCAACATTAATTTTAGAGAGTGGGGTATTTTTGAAAAACATTTATCAGTTGATGAGATGATAGTTCGCTATTACGGTCATCACGGACTGAAACAATTCATAAAAGGTAAGCCTGTACGGTTTGGCTACAAATTGTGGGCAATGTGTGGAAATAGTGGATACTGCTACAATTTTTCCCTATATTGTGGCAAAGAAAACACTGAAGAAGTTGGCCCCTTAGGTACTAGAGTTGTCACTAACATGTTGTCGGTGGTTGGCGATTCTAGTGGTTATGCTGTATATTTTGATAATTATTTCAGTAGCTATAATTTGTTGAAAATATTGAGAGAAAAGGGGTTTCGTGCTACGGGCACTATTCGTGAAAACCGAACAGAAAAATGTCCGTTAAAAGGGACAAGAGAAATGGATAAGATGGAGAGAGGAATCTACGACTACAGGTTTAATAAAAGAAGCCAAATACTGGTTGTTAGATGGAACGACAACAAAAGTGTAACCATTGGAACAAACTTCGACACGATTGAACCGCTTGCACATGCTCTACGATGGAATAAGGATAAAAAAGAACGTGTTCCAATTCCTCAACCAAAAATTTTGCAAAATTATAATAAGTATATGGGTGGAGTAGATCACTATGATTGGTTGCTGGAGAAACATTCAATAGCCATCAAAGGCAAGAAGTGGTATTGGTGTTTAGTTACCCGAATAATAGATATGTGTTTAGTAAATGGGTTCATTTTATACAATTTAGTCCATCCGGGGAAAAAAATGTCCATTAAAGATTTTCGCCGAGACATTGCCGTTTCATATTTGAAGCTGGGTCGTGGGCAACGGGTTTTGAAAGGAAAAAAGGGAAAATCAGCGCCGATGTCAGTTTGCATTATGCAAATCAAAGCCTCGCACGTTTTGTAATAAGTGCAATGTAACATTGTGTGTTCCTTGCTTTTCGAAATATCATACCAAATCTTATAGACCCTAAGCATCATTATTAATAATAATAATATTATGTAGTTGTTAATAAAATAGTTTTAAGTTATTTTTTCCCTTATTTAACACCGAAAATAAAGTTAAAAGCGTTTAGTGCCAATGTTGAAGAAAATTGTGCCAACTCCCAGCGTCCTCAAATGAGGACAGCCCATATTTCAAAAAATAACAAAGTAAAAAAAAACTAATAATGTAAAAAGTTTAAGGTAAGCAACTTATACAATTCCTGCAAATATCTATTCAAAATTCCAAAAAAAAAGAATTTGGACGTTAATGGGTTAATGTACAGGGAAGATAAAAAAGAAAAACAATATTTTTTAAAATGCTTGAAAAAATTATATGCCGAAAACTCTCTTTAATTTTCAACGGAGAATCACCTCTTAAATTTTTTCAGTGTTATTTAAATACACCCTGTACATTTTTAGCAAACAAAATTAATAACAAAAAGTAAAGAGAATCTAGCTGCTTACATAATGGGATTTCTGGTGTCAAACACTGGTTACCGTAATTGTTCGATATGACCTCCATTCTGTTGTAAAATGACTAACCATTCCTCCAAATTGTATACACGACTATGCAAAATTTCTGGTTAAATTGCACGAATTTTCTTCCTGATATTGTCCTTTAATTTCTCCAGCGTTATCGGGCGTGTTCTAAAAACCAAATCTTTTATATAACCCCACAGCCAGTAATCCACTGGATTTAATATCAGGCGACCTCGGTGGCCAGGAATTTGCAAAATGTCTGCTTATAACACGATCTTGAAAAATCCCAGTTTGGAGCTAGTTGGTAAATATGCGGAGGTGCTCCACCCTGCATAAAAATCATGTTTTCAATTCCTTCGTACTCGTTTTGCAACAGTTGAACTGCATAGTCCCTTAGCATTTGGAGGTATCGTTCACCAGTAGTGGTTACAGATACGGCTTCTCCATTATGTATTTTCTCGAAAAAGTATGGGCGAATGATGGAATTAGCTGTGAAACTAAGCTAAACGGTGACCTTGCTGAATAGTTTCATATGGATTTTCCATTGACCATATTCGACAGTTTTGAGTATTTTACTCCACCATTAAGAGAAAATGGACCTCATCAGTCCATAAAATGCGGGATAATCGTTCAGGTTCGATTTCCTTCTGAGTCCGTGTTTGTAAAGAAAAATCGTACCTAAGAGCTAAATCTGCTTCCTTTAATTCGAACATCAGTTACTATAGGGATACATTTTTAGGATTTTTCGTAAAATTTTAAAGAAACGTGGTGTATGGAATTTGCAATCGTTTTTATATCGCATTTACACTGCTAATTCCTAGCGAATTAGTATTGGCTACGTTTAAATTTTCCTGAAGAACTTCTGCAACTTGGGCATCACCTATCCTTGGTCCTCCTGATATCAGAAGGTCAGCTACAGGCCCTGTTCTTTCAAATTTGCTAATCATATTACGGTACGCCTTTATTGGTACGGTCCTGCTCTTAAACCCATTTTTGTACGAAATCTGTGTGATCCAGCATTGTAATCTTTACCGTATTCATAATAACATTGCACTAAACTAATTCTTGTTTGCAAACCCTTGTACCAATCGTTACAATTTACGTTTCCTCGAGTTTTATTTTCAAATCAATTCTCTAAATTACGATACTTTCGTTTAACACTTGTATCAATAGTCACGACAATCCTTTTGTTTTCCATAGGTACACTAAAGTACCATTATGTCAGCAACTATAGATTCCATTCACTGTTTGTTATTAATGTGATTTCTAAAAATATATAATTAGTAAAAATATGTCCTTTACTTTATGATTATCCCATCCATTAGCCGCAACTTGAGTGTTAAAATTGTCAAAAACAATTTTTCCCAAAATATATGTTGATGTACCAATTTCGTTGTGGATGCGAGAAAATGGGTTTTATCTATGACCCAACACTCAATTCTGTTACCCACGGCTCTTGGTCAGCATTTGATATGGCACAGTATACACATTTAAACACAAATTTTGTTTTGGAGCAACGGAAAAATTGATTATCTGAATAACCAAGCACAGAATTCAGCATTTAGGCTGACTTTTACTCACTATCTATGGCGATACACCAATTTACTTATGGACGTGTTAAAATCGATTCTCTCGGCGACTAAGAGAAATTCTATAGTGTGCGAGTCTTGATCAACATTTGGATTAAATTTTTCCAAAACCTATATCAATTTCGTTGTGGTCACGACAAAATTGATTACCTCGATGACCAAGAGCTAAATTCTATGACGTATGAATGTTGGTTATCATCTGGGCTGAATTTGGCAAAAATGTAAACTCGTCCGCTATTTCGTTGGAGGTATGGAAAATTGGATCCTCGCGATGATCATGAGCTAAATTCGAATTTAGTTGAGGCTACTGCGATATTGCTTATCTGGATGACCAATAGTTAAATGCTGTCACCCATGGCTGCTGATTAGCATTTAGGCTGAATTTTACCCAAAATCTATGATGATAACCAATTTTGTTGTGGAAGCGGCAAAATGGATTCTCTGGCCTACCAATAACTACATTATATGGTCCATGAGTGGTGGTCAACATTTGGGTCGAATATTGCCCAAAATCTGTATTTATACAGAAATTCCGATTGAGTCACCGTAAAATTGGTGACCAAGAGCTAAATTCTATGAGCGTTGGTTAGCATCTGAGCCAAATTTGGCTAAAATGTGCAGTGGTTGTGTATTTTGTGGGGGATATGACAAAATGAATTCTCTAGAAGATCGTGAGCTAAATTATTTGATTCATGAGCGATGCTCAGCATTTGGGTGGGCGGGTGGTTGCGTCCGTGCGTGCAGAACGAAAATACCTACGTACGTAAAATTTTGTATTTAAGGTTGTTCCAATTTGGCTTAGAGCTGATTAGATTTTGGGAGAAATCCAGCGGCGAAGAGGGAGGGTTTATTTGGGTCAGTTTTTGGTTTTTATCAAATATTTCTAAAGCAGCTACATATTTCATATAAAAAAACCACAGACATAGACCTTAAAGATTTCGATTGATTATGTTCTATGCAATTATTTCATACGGCGCGTAATTTTGCGGTAACAATATTCCTGAGAAAGAATGTAAGTGTTCAATTTTTTTTAATATCTGAGTAACGATTCATTTTATGAATTTAAAGAAAATTTTACATAACCTTTCTTTATAAAGTTTTTAATATAATATAAGGTAAGATAAAATTAATTAAATTACTATGAATGGAAATGGTTATACTGCAATATTAGTATCTTACAGAAGCGGGCGGCTTTGAATTTTTTTCATTTTTTAACGTGTATTTATGTCTATTAATATCTATCTGACATGAATGGCCGTTTCCGTTATGAACGTATAAAAAATGAACGTATAAAAAAGTACCTTAAAAATAGTTATTTTTAGTACAAGTGAGCAAACGCTGAATTTGCTCTCCAGCTCTAGATTTGAACACATGAGCGGGCGCAGCGAGCGAATGTTTCATCTAGAGCGAGAGAGCACAAGAGACTTTGCTCAAGAGTGCTAAACATAATTTTTTCCACAATCATATCAATTATTTAAGCCATACTAATTAAAATTAAACTGACGTTTGTGAAATGTCAAAACCGATCATCAAATTTTGCTCACTAGAGATCAAACGCCCTTTTTGCTCAGTAAAAATAGAGAGCAAAACAAGGTATTATTCAATGATTGTGGAAAAAATTATAATTAGAATTATTTCTTTTCTTTTAACTTTTTAAGTAGCATATACATTATTGACCTCTGTCTGACATAAAGTTCTAAACGTCTTATTATAAGTTATAATAAAATTTTGTTTTTGGACGTTTTCGATCATTTTAAAGGAACTGAGCAAATAAAAATTTTAGAAAATTTTTTTAGCGATACAGACTGTTGGATACGAAAGTAAAATTAATCTAATGTTTGATGGCGGCGTATTATAAGCCTGTGTATTTAAATATGGAAATTAAAAAATCGAACTTATGTATATTCAACTGAGCTTGTTAAAAGGTAAAGTTCGTGTGCAAAATTAAGCAATAGGTACCTAGAAAAGAATAGATTTGAATATGCATTTGACGACAGTAAAACTGTTATATAATCTAGCAAAGTGGATGTCGTAGGTTCAAATCCTACTCGAGGTAAACTTTTTATTTATGTATTTAATAAAATGAATAATAATCTGTTGTCCTATAATCAATTCAAAGAAAAAATTGAGTATAAATAAATATACATTTCCATTGGTTAACATAAATTGTACTAATTTCAAACTTTAAAAAGTGTATACAAATATAACATTTCCAATTAAAATTATGACGCCACACGCATTAATAGTATATTATGCAATGAGCATTTAATAATGGCTATTAAGACACGAGTATGAGACGTAATGAATACGAGTGTCTTAATAATTAAATTGAGTTGCATACACTATTTTTTCTATGACCAGTCAGAATAAGAAAGATAAACAGTGTATTCTCAAAATTTATTAAAAACGTACAAAAAAAAATTATTAATTGTAGGTACCTAACTAAAGAAATATTTTAGACTGTAACAAAGAAAAAAAATGGAAATTTAAGAATTGTTCTTTTTGATTTATAGTTACATTCTGAATAGTACAGTTATTAAAATACAATTGTGGTACTTTTGGCAGTTGTTTAACATTATTGGATGCCATGGTTGATGTTAACGGAGTTATGCTTATTAAATTGTTGGTTTCGCTGTACATTTTGACCGATTTTATTCTCAAAAAACACAAATTTTAGAAATTTACTTGAAAAACAAACTATAAACTATCAACATAAATTTTTCATTTCTATTGGTTATAAGCTTGTATCATAATGAAAAATATGTACTTTAATGAATATCATTAAAGTACAGGTAGTAAATGTTTAATAAGTCAATTAAAGTATGGGAATAGAAAAAGTTGATTATCGTTCAATTACTAGCGATGGTTTAATATTTAAACTCTTGCACGGTTAGATATTTTATTAGATTGTATTTTTAAACTAAATAGTTGTTTATTTGTTAAACATTTCCAAGGTTATTTATATTAATGTTAAAAAACAATTACAGAAATGTACAAAAAGCTTTATGTACTGACACTAATACTAACATAACTTTAAACTTGCTATAGTGACGTAATGGTAATGTAACTTTTAACAAACAAAATTTTGGCATTTTACAATCTAACATTAGTTTACTGATTGCATATGTTTTTAAATGACTTTCAGTTATTTTTTGATGTATTAACGATTTAGAAAACGGACGCAATGAGATTGTATTACATCATGCATCGCAGAATAAACATTATTTGTTATTTTATGACGTAAGCATAGCTGCACGAACTTGCGACTTAAATACTCAGAATGGCCCGATATTATTGAGGTTTATCTTTTACAACACTGAAAGATAATTACTGTTATCTATCCTTTTTATAAACGAGAACAGATTTGTCGCCAATAATTTTTTTAATTCTTGCTCATAATAAAAACTTGATAATTTAGTTTTGGAAAACAATAACGCTTGGTTGACCCAAAAAAGGAATTATTAACCCTCAAATACTATCGTCTGTTTAAAGTTAAACTAACATAAGTGCTATCATAGGTCAATTTTTTTAACAGATTTAAATTAATAATAGTAATTGATCAACTTTTTTTTAGCAATTTGGGTATTTTTATGGGTTTATGAAACACATTTAGTTTAAAAAATATAATTTTAATAGGTTATGATGTTAGGAAAGAAAAATAACTATGCTTCGGTTTTACATTTAAAAAAAACGTAACTATATAATTAACTATACATAAATTTGTTAAAAATAAAAAATTACAAGGTTTCTTTTTATTAATACGGTTAATAATGATAACACCTTCACCGGTAACAAAAGATATAAAATTAATTCAAAAAAAAAAAAAATAACGGCCTTGTTTGTACCACAGGTATTTTACATTACAGTAATAGCGATGTAAATTTTATTGTGCTAATCGATTCTTTGCCTGAAGTACAGGTTGGTGTGTTGAATTTGAATGGGTTTCACAGACTGTCCTATGACATCCTCAGCAAATGGTGGAATGTTTGGAATCTTTAATCCTTGGACACAAGCAGCAACTCACCGCAGGACCTTCTTGTCTTGGTGGTTCTTCACGCGCTATTTCTGTTCCTAATGCACTATAGATTATTGCACGCAACTCATTCGACAAGTTTTGCATTCCAAGTCTATTTTGCAAATGCTCCTTGATAAGACTTAATCCCAATTTTTCCATAACATCTGAGCGTTTCTTTAACTCCAGGATTAGCGGCGAGAAAAGTAATATGACTACTTACTATAGCAATATACATTATAGCACACCAAATAACTAAGGGCCAACGATGATGACACTGTCCTCCTGAACGATAAATGCCACATTTTTGGTCAAACCCTTCTGTAGCATTATAAAGAATAAATCATCTCAAGTGTTTTCGTGTTTTGATCAACAGAGTTGTCGTAATGCATGGTTGATAACATAATCACACTTCCTTTCTTTTTAGGGAAATATCATACGTTTGCGTTTTCTGTAGTGAAACCAAACAAACACTTATCATCTTCGTACGTTTTATTCGGTTGAAATTATGGAGGAACTTCCCTCCTATTTTTGCGCACAATTCCCACATACGAAAGTCCAAGTTTCTTTAGTTCAGCAACCAGGTCTATTGAGGTAAACCAGTTATTACCAGTGACATTCCGCTTGCTGTTCGCAATTGGTTCTACTAATCTAACAACTGATCTATGGACAACTTAGAAGGATTTGCCTCATTCGTTTTACCTGTATACACGAAAGCATTTGCCGACATGATCTTGATGCCGTACTTAACGGATTTAGCTTTCATATACATTCTAAAAGGGCATTTGCCCCTAAACCCAACCAGCGTTTCATCTATGGTTACATATTCGAAACAGGTGTAGTTTGCTATACTGTTAGATATAAAAGCGCACTGGCTATTTTTTCTGCTCGTATAGCATGCTTGTCGAACCTAATTTTTGTGAGCAACGATAAAAGCGTTCCTTTGACATTCTTGCATGTAAAATTGGCCTACCTAAGCAACCAGTCGAAAATAATGATTCTACATTCTCGTGGTTAGATTTGAATAAACCAGAAAAGTATATAAGACCTAAAAAAGCTTTTTGTTCGGCCTCGCCCAATTGATCAACAAAAATGTGCAATTATCCCCATAATTCACACTTACTTCTGTGATTTTTTTCATTTGTGTAGGTACTCTAAAATGTTTGACAACATATCAGATGTTATAAGAAGAGACCTGGCTTGAAGTGGACTGGTAGGTTTAGCTTGTAAGGCAGGTCCACGAAGACCAGGAAGATTGCTAATAAGATTGCGTGCGCGAACTCTTGATGGCGTAGGAGGTGTTTTAGCCCACTTATACCTGTTTCGTCCGTGTTAATAATTTCTAGAAACTTCATCATCTGATTCAATGTCAACTTCATCTCCCGATAACTTATTTTCGTCAGTAAGGTGAATTTCAGAGGCTGCATCATGTTCTGGGTGTTCACTTTGATTGCCTGTGTCACTGTTGTTTGAGTTACTATTATTCTCAGCACTCCGAAGTATATCCTTTATAGTCTAGAAAGCCAAAGACATTGTCCGCTACCAACGGTACATTGCTAATTCTTATTACATTCTCACTCATTAGGATATAGTTACTAATATAATAGTAACACAGGTACTATGACGGGTCAGATCCGACCCCAAACCCCAGTTACATACGACCAGCCGGGCGGACACTCACTCAAGCACTAAGCGGCACGCTAAAGTACACACTGAAGTGGGAGAATACATAGGGCTATGCTGACATGACATGTTTCGACTTTGTAAAAACGTAGTCTTTAACAGTTCTAAAATTTATCTAACATATTTAAGTTTTCCATTAATATTCGGCAAGTATAACAATTAATGCCTGATTTAAAAATCCTATACCCAATTTGTTAAATTTTCAGATTAATTTAAAAAGAGATTATAAGTATTCGAATTGTGTGTTCAGTGGTTTAGCTTTTTTAATCTTTAAATGTTTGATAATTTTTATGAACAGGATAAGTACCCTTTGGCTTTGAGAATGACTTCGTTTTTGAAAAGTCGAAACATATCATTCAAGCGTAGTTTTTAATAACAATTAATCTTTAAACCTTGCGGTAACGAATAAGTGTTATTATTTTCCAAATCACAACCCCACATATGAGAGGTTTTTCAGCATTATCTAACAGGAGAAAACAAAGGATTATGTTAAACAGCCATGTTTGAGCGATAAGCTGAATTTATTTCAAATCAATAAATATGGATGTGAATAAAAATACTCCAAAGAGGAAAATTAATACCGCTCAAACTGTGTTTAAGTTTTGTTCCTTTAAAATTAAGGGTAGTTTGTATCAGTCAATATCAGTTTACTGCCTTTTTCTGAAAAGCTCTAACAATTTTGATTAAAATTTTTATACATGATCATACCGCGGTTCCCAATAAACTACTATAAGGGAAGGGCCGTTCACTTAACCCCCAATCAAGTCAGAAATGAAAATTTTTTGTGTCCGTTGTACCACAATTGTGCTCATACCATTGGAGATATATTAAAAAATCGCGGAGGGCTTAAAGAATGCTTACCACTCCAAAACACGAACTGTTTTTGAAGTGTGTTATACAATACAAAATGTCGTTACCTTTTAACATTATTATAAATATTGTTATGTTATCAGTTTATTAGTCATAACAATAGACTTAAAAAAATGTCGTACACCGTTTCAGAAATAATAGGCATCGTAAAAATGTTTAGATTCCTGTAATAGCACACGCACAGTAACTGCTTTATTTAACGCGAAATATCCAAACCGCCCGATTCCAAGCCGTACTACAATTGGAAGAATTATTACCAAATTTGAAAATAGTGGAACGGTTCTTCTTTTGTGTAAATGCGCCAAATATTATGAAACCAGCATTCAAAGAAATGTGTTTGAAAATGAAAATACTGTAAATGTATTAACTGTAGTTGAAATACCTAGTATAAAAATCAATAATAATTAACAATTACAAATTACAAGAATTATAGCTAATGTTCAAATAAGCTACCATTTTGCGCTAAACAATATCCTAATCTATCATACAACAACATTGGAAAGAGTGCGAGGTGTTGTTTTCGAACAGTTTTCGCTGATGCGTGCCTTTAAATCCTGTAAATCAGAAAACCCTTCAGAAGCGAAAATTTTGAATTTGGGGCAAGATCTCCAGATCTAGGAGGCACCACTCTTTGGTTCGATTACACAGTTATTAAATCAATCTACATATAAAATTCAAAGCCCTGACTGATATATCAACTCACAGCCTAAACCGCTGGCCCTAGAGATATGAAATTTGGAGGGTGTGTTCTTTGTAAGTGTAGGTATCCACTAAGGATTGAATTTTTTTTTTTGAAACTTTATGCTATAGTTCGATTGACTCGAAAATTGGTACTCATACTCTTCAATAGAAATTATGAGACACGTGCATGGCAAAGTTTAAATATCGCCCCCCTCCTCCACCATTTTGAAATCGCGGCAACGCGCGACGGGTACGACTAGTTATTAATCATGTCTTTAACTTCTCGGCTGTTGTAAGCAGGGCAACCATACGTTTGAAACAAAATTTCTTCTCCTCGGGAGCCATTTCTGCCAGAGACGGTAAAATGTGCTCTTGCAACAAATCCAAAAACTTATCCGCGCTTAGATTTTCTACATAAAAAGTGGTGTAATAATATGTTGTCTTATCCAAACAATATTTTTTAGGCGATATTGAGATCGACTTTCAAGAACAGTTTCAGGCCATTTTTTTTTTGACCAAATCCTATAATTTTGCATGTTTGGTTCATTATTTAACGTAAACGTGCACTCATCCGTAAAACAAATGTTCTTCAAAAATTGTCGCTCTAGATTAGCCTTCTCCAGCATCTCCTAACAAAACTCTGTTTTTCTCTCAAAATTCGTCTCAAGTTACTTCTGATTACACTGAAGTTTGTACGAATGGAAATTATTCTCTTTCAAAATTTTTCATGGGGTTGCATTATGATTTGCTGGTTCGCACTTTTCTCCAGAACTTACCCCAGGGTTTCCAACAACTGCGGTTAACACATTTGTATTATTTTTATTTTCAAACACATTTCTTTGAATATTGGCTTCATAATTTTAGGCGCATTTGCACAAAGGAAGCGCCGTTCCACTAGCTTCAAATTTGGTAATAATTATTCCAATTGTAGTATGGATTGGAATCGAACGGTTTGCATATTTCGCGCTAAATAAAGCTTTTGTTGTGGTGCGGGAAATAAATATTTTACTATTTCTATCCTTCAGAAACGGTGTACAACATTTTTAAGTCCGTTGTCGTGACTAATAGACTAACAACATACGTCACCCTGATATTTCATTGCTGTCATGATGCTGTGCAGGAATGGTACATAATTTTTGCAATTTTTATATTAGCGTAAGCTGTAAAATATTTGTAATACGATGATAGAGAATTTAATTCTTTAAAGAAAAGTTACTGTAGAGTTTTTACCTAAAATAATTTACGATTTATTATGGTGCGTTCGACCATTCACCACCCGGTATACGACTAGAATTTTGCGAAACTATGACCGAAATGATCATTGCAAATCCAAATTTCATAAAAAAACATTTGCTTCAGTGATGAGTGCACTTTTTATTTAAATGGATACGTGAACAAGCAGAATGTACAATATTGTAGCCATAAAAATCCGCATATGAAAAGAGAGGACCATACCCAGAGACCTCAAAGGATTAATTTGGGCAGGAATAGTAGGTGATTCACTAGTTGGACCCATATTCATTAACGAAATGCTAAATGGCGACGTCTACTTCAATTTATTGTAGAACATCATCGATCCTCTAATAACTGAAGAAGCGGAAAACCACCTTGATAAAGAAGGTAATCAAATACCCAACGAATATCAATTGTTCTTCCAGAAGGATGGTGCTCCACAGCATTATGCTGCGAATGTTCGTAACTGGCTTAACCGAAGATTTCCAGATCACTGGATTGGTAGACGTGGAACAATCAAATGGCCTCCACGATCACCGGAACTCACAAGTCTTGACTTCTTCCTTTAGGGTCATTTAAAGTCAGTACTTTATAAGACTAAACCCATAGATTTAAATGACTTACGTCAACGAATTATCACCGAGTGCCGAAACATTCCACGAGAAACTTTTCTGAAAGTGAGGCAAGAATCTGAAAACCGGCATTATTACTGCATGGAGGCCAATGGTGCTCATTTTGAGCAGTTCCTGTGAATGTTCTTTTTTCAGTTTTTTAAAATGTTATTTTCAACGCCTACTTAACATATTTAAAGACTTATTATTCTTATCCTAATGTAAAATTGATTATTTCTCAATGCTAAATAAAAAATGCGTAACTCACACAATTCCAAAAAACCATTTAATCCATATTAAAAAGGGGATAAGGGCTTTTCATTTGGAAAAGGGATTTTAAAACCCCACTGAAAATTGGGGTCCATTTTTCCCCATTTAAAAATTTTTGGGAGGGTAAAAAAAAGGGTTGAATCATTAAAAAGGGGTTTCAAAACCTTTTGTTTTTCTTTGAAAACATAATTTTAAAAAGGGTTTTGGAAAAGTTTTTTTTTGGGAAAATTTTTTTAATTTTTGGTTTCTTTGAAATTATTCCTTCAAAAAAAAAAAAGGGGGGGGGGGGGGGGGGCGGGGGGATTTCGTTTTCCAAAAATCAAAACAAAAATACCTAATTTTGTATTTTGGTTGTTTTCATTTTAGTATTAATTTTGGGGAAATATTTATTTGGTCATTTTGGTTTTATTAAAGTTTCAAAACCTAACAAAGTATAGAAATCCAGTTGACCTTATACTATCATTAATTATTTTATAATTATTATACACGGAATTTATGGAAAACAATTTACTAAACTTAAGTGCTAATTCAATTTTTTCAACTCAAAACCATAATTTTTAAGAAAAGTGTAACATATTTTTAAAGAAAATTTAATTTTACGTAATTGAATAAAATTTAAACTTTTGTTGCCACTTTGGCTGACGTTTTTGGAATTTTTTAAAGTTCGTTTTGTTTTTCCTATCAAAATTTTAAATCATTCTGACAAATATTGTTTTTGTTTTCAATTTCCTATTTTTTGGGGAATCAAAGGGTAATATTAATTTTTTTTTATTAATGTCTAAACCTCTTTTCAAAAGTTTTAAGGTCTGTTTAACTATATTCTTTTTTGTTTTACAATTTGCATATTTATGACAGTTATTAGAAAAGGTACATTAAAGATATAATTAAAAAAATTAAATTTTTTAATTTATTTTGTATTTGGAGGGTCTGTAGGGTTCCACCCAAACATTTTTTTTTAATAAACATATTTGTACTCAAAAAACTCAATTATAAAATGTTTTTTCTTCCTTTTTTAAACGACCAAATAATAAAGATAAAGTTTTTTACCTGGCTGCCCTAAAAATTTTAACCCCTCTTTTACAATATTTGTTGTTAAATCAATTACTGTCGTAATTGAAGTCCATAATTTTTCCCACCCTATTTTTTTATTTTATTTAAGTTGATTCGTTTTTAACACATTTTTTTTTTTTCTTTCTTTTCTAAGAAACTCAATTTAAAATTTTTATTTGGGTTTTAAAACCAATTTGAATTTGAAAGTTCCTATTGTGCGAAAATCAATTATAATTCAAAGTATTTGAGGTGAGAAATCACCCACTTCAAACCTAAGCCATTTTCCGCGAAAGTCGCAGGTTTAAAATTTTATTAGTATATCGTTTAACTCAATTATGGTTGTCTTTTGTTAGAAGGCTATGTAAGGTATTGAAGTTGTACAATGCCCTATGCAAACTTCTATTTTCCCATCGTTTATATTAAAGGAGGTAACGGGCATGGAACTAACTAGGCATTTAAATTTAGAGTTATTGATACCCAATCGGTATGCAATTTATGTTTTTTTGCTAGAAATAGTACTGTAAATGGATTTTTAAAAATTAAAATCCTTTGAATGCAAACTTAAAATTAGGTTTTTCCTTCTTTTTAGTTGGTACGCATTAAAATAAGGGCTCTAAATTGTACCAGAATAAACATAGGGGAGAAACTTTACCTAATGCAGAAATGTAACAAAATGATATAAAATTATTATTTGTAAGAAACGTTATAGTAATTATTTTTTGTGAGTTTGTGTAAATGGTTCGTAAATAATGTTACAAAAAACAAAAAATACGTTATGTAACAGAAATTAAAAAATGTCATTTCAAATTTGTTCCTTCCGTCAGTTCGTTTTTTTTTGGATGTTAAAATTATTTTAGGATGTTTTTAAAATTTATAAAATTGAAACATAAATTATAATGCATTCAAACCATTTGTTCCTTTCTTTGTTGAGTTTCGTTTTTTTTATTTAAAATAAAGTTTAAATATTTTAAATTGGAATAAACTTTTTGCAAAATCAAAAACCTTTTGTATCCATTTTAAAGATTCTTTTGTCTTTGTTATTTCAGGACTAATGATTTTAATTTTTTTGAAATTTTGGCCTAAACCCATTTTAATGTCACTCAGTTCTTGTCATATTTGTAGCTCCATTAAACATAGTTGAAATTGCATTTTAATTATTTTTCACATCAATTTTGGTGTGATTTTCTACTAAAATAAATCCTAAAAATGATTCCTAAATTAAAATGTTTGAAACCATGTTATCGGGTTTAATAATTTCAACATATCTAAATACTAAACTAAGCTGTCAGCTTTAGAAATGCCCTGTGTAGTATCAATAATTATTGAATAAAATGGGCACGCGCTGATTTTACTAATTAAATCCATTATGACGGATTTTCCAAGTAAATTTATCCATTTTGGCTTTTAGAACTTAAGTAAGTTGTGGATTTCTTAGTTTTATTTTGATTTCCGTTCAATGCACGAAAATGATCGAATGACTTGAATTAAAATAAGGATAATTTTGCATTAAACGAACATTTGGTTTTTATTAGTGTACCTAGTTTCCAAAATCTGCTTGTTGGTAATTGCACACGCGCGCACGTGCGCACGCGCACACGCGCAGACGCGCACACGCGCCCACGCGCACACGCGCACACGCCACCGCTCACATCACACCCACACGCTCACCGCTCACCGACCGCTCACCGCGCACTCCGCACACGCGAAGCACGCGCCAAACACGCTCACACCGCACACACACACACACACAAGATTTTTTTGGCTGAAATTTTTAAAGCGATTGAGCAAAAAAAATTAAAAAAAAAATTTTAGCGTATCCGTTGGATGTGGAAGTAAAATTTATTTTTTACCGATTTTTCTACAGTTATCGTTGTTTAAACAATGTTCCAATTTGTTATAATGGGATCCACTTAAATGTCATATTACTTATCACTAAAGCATAAGCAACAAATTTTTTCACACGACTACCTGCTTTTAATTACGATAAACTTTAGCCTTTTTTTGTATAATTTCACTGGGGATATTAGCATCTATTAACCTCTAACTGACATGGTGGTTCTAACATTCATCCGACGTGGTGGCACAATTACCCTACAAAATTATTTACTTCATTCCATTCATTTAATTCAATTTCTACTTTGTAGGATGGAAGGTCGTGTGTTGTACCACACGTCACCAGATATAATCATTTTATTGAATGTTATTTTACTAATATCAAAAAATCTGGCCGATGGACTTCGGCACAACACTTTCTCGTATAAGGAACCTTAATTATTCCCCGCTGCAATTTCTAACGCCGGATACAGGTTGTCGCGGTTGAAACTGATACATTTTAAATTTAATTATTGACTAAACAAAAAAAGATAGGAAGGTGTAGTTTTTACCAATGAGTTTCAAATTTCGAAAAGTTTTTTCCCAATCACATTAAAAATTTTTTCCAGTTATACAGGGCGAAAAAAATTGCCTATTTTCAATTAAAATTTACTCGACTTATTTAAATAGAACACCCTGAATATTTTTACACCATTCGAAAGCTTAGTTATTTAGCTTCTTAAAAATGTTAACATGTGTAATTAAATTTTTACAAATAAAGAAGATACGCGAATTTTTGTGAGTTAATTCCGCCAGCAGCTTTTTAATTTTTTAGGTTATTTTATTTGCAATTTCCTCATTTTTATTTTTCTTGTCATCTATACACTAAAATAAGTAGAAGTTATCACAAGCTTTAAAAACTATGTAATTATTACTAATTTAAACATCATGGAATTAACTAAGAAAAAACTGTCAACTAAATTTTATAGAAACTGTTGAATGTGGCCCCCTTCTTGGTCTATGCATTTTTGAAGTCTAACTTGTAAGTTTAAAAAAGAATTTTGTAACATTTCTTGTGGGATTACTTCCATAACATTTTTGATGTGATTTTTTAACTCATCAATGTTTTGAGGAATAGGGTTATAACGCCTATCCTTAACGTAACCCCATAAAAGAAGATCAGGTACAGACAATTCGAGAGATTTCGGCGCCCATTCGATCGGTCCACCTCTTCCTATCTATTTTTCCCCTTTCCCCAAATACCCTACTCACAGATGTGCCACTAAAGAAAAATGACAAGGTGCACCGTCCTGCTGAAAATACACTTCCTGCATGATACCTTCTTGTTGCAATTGGGGATAAAAAAAGTTTTCAAACATATCTATGTATACTGCACCATTAACCGTTTTTTCAATAAAGAAGGGACCATAAATTTTATTTTTGGAAACGGCACACCAGACATTTACTTTTGGAGAATCTCTCTCATATTAAATAAAAGTTCTAGGCTTCTTAATGCCATAAATGCGGCAGTTATGTTTGTTTACTTTTCCATTTAAATGAAAAGTGGCCTCGTCGGACATAATCTTCTACTCTAAAAAGATTTCACACATTATTAGCCTTTTCCCAAAGTCTCTCTCATTAATTTTTTGAAAGGTTTGAATCTTGTAAGGGGTTAATTTTAAACTCTTTGATACATTTAATAAATTTGATATTTTTCTAATGGAAATTTGATTATTATTTTCAATAAGGATTTCATTTATGGCTAATAAGCGATTGAGATAATTCGGACTATTTTGTTTTTTTAATGCCTTCTTTCTTCCAACTGAACCTCTTTCTTCGAATATTTGATACCATTTCAATATGGAATTTCTGGAAGGTGGATGTTTTTTTGTAATCGAAATTTCTTCTTTGGTTGTTATCGAAGAAGTTTTGTAAATAATAATTGCAGCTGTTTTTCTTGATTTGTGTATATCAATTGCAATAAAACTGTTTACAAGTAAGTTATTTAACTTCTACCATCAAACAAACTTATTTGACAGATAACATAAACACATGATTTTCATAGCACCCTTGACTAATCTCATTTCATTATCTAAGAATAACAAAAAGATATCTAAAAAGTTTTAAAATTAACTCCATACAAAAAAAAACTTTTTAAAAATTAATAATAATTATTATTATTTATTTTTACAGAAGAACTGTAAAAAAAAACTGCTAAAATTCACCTTCGGCCACCGCGAAGATTATATAAATTGAATAATTTCAAAATTATGTTTATCACTGAAAATCCTTGATTTACAATTATACCACGTTGACCTAAGTTAGACCTTTTTCTTTGAAATGGCTGAAGATTAAATTTTTCAATGGCTTACTTTCGGAAATCCGTAGATTTAAAACCATAAATATTCTCCACTACACAATAAGTGGAAAAAAATTAAACAATACGAAATAACCTTATTAGATTAATAAGCTACTAGTAAAAGCTCTGTTTTCAACTTGGTTTAATGATCCAGTTTAAAATTAGTTGTGGTTGGGATAACGAAATGAAATTGGCGCACCGCTCACAAAAAATTTATCTTCTTTATTTGTAAAAATTTAATTACACATGTTAACATTTTTAAGCTAAATAACTAAGCTTTCGAATGGTGTAAAATATACAGGGGTTTATTTAAATAAGTTAAGTAAACTTTAATTGAAAATAGGCAACTTTTTTCTCGCCCTGTATAACTGGAAAAATTTTAATGTGATTGGGAAAAACTTTTCGAAATTTTAAACTCATTTGTAAAACCGCACATTTTATTTTTATTTACTTTTATTTACAAGTTACGAGTAGCTTTTATGGTTTCTTAGTGACAGCGCAAGGCCGAAAAGGGCTAAAATCTCCAATGGCCGCCATTTAGAATTTAAAATTTTGGAAATTTTGGTTTGATCGGGGTTTAGGTAACCTTAAATTATTTCAAGATTGGTAGAAACTTGGAAGTGGAAGTTTTAATGTACTATAATAATATATATATATATATTATTTTCAATCTCGACTATTAGCGACTACTCGTTAGTTCAGTACATTTGAATTTGCGGTCTTGAGTTTTTTTTTTTAGGAAATGGAGGCTAAGGCAAAGAACTGTGTAATGCGTTAGTATTTTGTCGGATTTAAAAGGAGAATGTTCTCGCGGAGATGCATGTAAATATTGCACGAATCGTTGGCAACGGAAGGTATGGGCGTACCAGTGGCGTGATAAATTCACATTGCTGGAGAAATCAGGAAATACGCGCGTACTAAAACCGAACGTTGTCACGACTTCGACCAAATGTGAGAGAAAATCGGTAAATATTTACATGTGGCCCAAGACATGTACGTACGATTTTCGTGTCCAGTATGCATGGACTCATCGCTGACGGACAGATGGGTTGTTTTGAAGAATGCAACCAAGTCATTTGCCGCATTGCTTGCTAAACGAAACATTAACCGCCTGTCCGTTATGTCGAGCAAATAGTAAAAATTTGTTTAAATTAAGGTTAGTGAGAACTCCCTGATTCAAATTCAAAAATTATACCAGTGCTAATCTAAATTTGACAAGCTAGATTTAATAAAATGCATTGTTTAAGATGTACCTAGCGTTTACCTTTACAGTGATAATTCTTTTAGCAATGTTAATCGAACTCTGGCCCTCCCCCTTTATACCACTTTTGGGTACTTAATACTCTTGTTAAGAAGGTTACTTAAAATATTAATTTTATTTCGTATTTTAGGTGACCAGCTGTTATTGCCTGCTTTTTTTGCGCCTGCTATTAGTTGTTTCCCCTGCCTGCTGTTCGGTTTCCCGCTATCTGCCGTTTGTTGTTTTCAGCCGCCTGCCGTTTGTTGTTTCTTGCTGTTTGTTAATGTAGTAGCTGTTGCCAGGTTGAAGAATTTTCGGTAAATTTTTTTACAGATATGAAAATGTAAACTTATCTTTGGGGTTTCAATATCAATTATATTTATCGTCCCCTGTAAATCGTAAAAACTAAGAAATTACTTGAGATGCTATAACAAATTTAATAAATTTGTAATGACACATCTCAAATAATTTCTTAAACATTTTACTATTTTATGAGGATGATATCTGTAATTGTTATGAACACGTTTAATTTATACAAAATGTAAATAAGAAAATACACCATTTAAACCCGAAAGATGATAATTTTTGAATTTGAATTTTGAATCGTTTATTTCAGAAATATATACAGTTATTGGCCCAACTAAGTCAAAAGACTTGTCTGTCGGTACCATATATTTTACAATTAAATAAATACAAATTATTCTTACTTATTAAACATGAAATTTCAACTTAAGAAGAGTTGGAGCTGTGCATATTCTAATTATGTAAATAATGTATAATTTTGATAGTATTTTAGTCGTACATAGTGTTCACAAAAATGAATTTGAAACTAGTACGTTTCGTATTAATTGTCATAAATCTTAAATAGTATAAAATTAACCTTAAATGATGAGACAACTTAAATAAAAAACAATATTTCATACTAACATATGATTTCTATTTACATAATTTACAAAAAAAAATGAAAATTTTTTTTTTCTTGGCCTTAAATGATAATGTAATATTAAAAAAAAATATTAACTCCAGTAACATATCCTATTTACACTACTTACAACATGAATCACTGAAACGTAATAATTAACGTTTCCCATAATTTGCCTACAATTATTAATATTTAGAAATTAACCTTAAATGTTAAAATATTTTTGTAGAGGATTCGTTTACAGATTAGTAAAGTTTAATTCACATATAGTGTATTATCATTTGATACTGGGATTGATAATATAATAATATAGTAATATACTTTTAAGTATTTGAAATTGCATCGTCATTTATATCTTATAAAATTTTTTTTTTTACATTATAATACAATTTTTTGTAACGTCTACGTGAATTAATAAACACATTATTATCAGCCGCTTGATAACTCTGTTCTTAACTCCCCCATAATGTTTAATCAGTAATATAAATTAACTAACATATCATTGTTTAGTAATCTTTACACATGAATAAGAATACCCAATTTCTTTTATTTTGAACATTACACAATTACTAAAAAGATGCCCTTAAGGAGCAATGTTACCATGTACAGATGATTGGCATGTAATATTATTATTTTCAGGAAAATTTGTTTCCATTTAATTATATACATAAGTATATATTATAATTTAAATTCATATTTGTTCAATGCTTAAACATGTGTTATTATATATACAAGGTTAAAATTATATTTACAAAACTCAAAATATAAGGCAAAAATATAAAGTAATTGAAACTGAAAGTTCTTTGAATTGGAAATCCCATGTAATCACATAACATACCTATCAATATGTTTAAGCGCAGATATTTTTATGACATTCTCACCATCTGATTTTCTCACTAAGATTGTACCTTTTTTAACCCACACATACTTATATCCATGTAAAAATGCTTTTTTTTTAGTCTCAAATAGTAGCTGTTTATTCATAGTTGTGATATTGTGATTAAAAGAGGCGTTTATTTTTTATCTTCAGCTGACATTTTCGCCACCAGTCTTTACCTTTACTTATGTATCCTCTCTTCCTCACTTTTTAATTTAACTAGGAGTAAATTAGTTTTTCAATGAAATTTCTTTAACCACCTTAATTGTTATATCAGTGCACCCTATTTTATCCATTACGCGATTTAGTTTAACATTAGGAGATTCTGCATTATCATCTATACCGTGTATTTCTACATATTTTCTGCGATTATATTGATCCATTTTGTTTATACGATCGTTGAGATTTTCAATTTGTCTATCTTTTAATTGTAAATCCTGTTTAATTGATTTGAGTTCTTCCTTATAACGCTTGTTATCATCGATTATTTGTGTAAATTTATTATCTAAATAATAATAATAATAACAATAATAATAATAATAATGTTTATTCCATGTTATTGTGCTAAGCACTTACATTTGTCAAATTGTCAATACATTTAAAAGTAAATCATTTAAAGCACAACACAATATATTATTAACTAACACCAACAAAAATAACGAATTAAAAGACTAGCCAAACATGTACAGGTGATTAATTTTGACTAGATAATATCGCCACTGAGGAATTCTTTAATTAAGTAATAAGTCTTATTGATAAGTATGTTTGCACAGAATTTTTTTGTAATGACATTATTCTAATATGCATATAAATATTTGTGCTGAACGTGATTTTGAATATAAAAGTATTTGTAATTATGTTTAAATTGAGAACATTTACATTTTATACTAAATGTACCTTTTTTGCAGAGCTTCCAAGTGGTAAAAACTAATGCAAAATTAATCACTATTTAAAAACCGCTACCAAACTGCCATAATGCTTTTTCATATACGTAAATAAATAATTGCAAAGCCCACAATAGCTGAATTTGAGTCATATCGGTTTTTAATCACAATAATTCACCATTTTTGATCCGCAATTTTGAATTTTTTAATTCTGACATGATTTATGCTTAGCGATCTTAAAAACCCCCAATACCTGACTTTCAAAAAAATCGGTGGAAAAATTAATAAATGCACAATTTTCTACTCTAAAAACAGTGCATAATTTTGAAATTACGTAAAAAAGCATTAGTTTGATTTTTTAATTATGTAACTTTTTACAATTTGAAGCAATGATTTTTTGAATTTTCTGATCCCATAAAAATGCCCCGCCATTGGTTGGATAGTGCTCATTAATCAAGTTGATCTAGATTTTATGGCAAAGAATTTTTGTACCAAATTTCACATCCAATAGCTTTAATGGTTCAAAAGATACCCACAGACACCAAATTTTTTTGTTAAAAATGGCTTTTTCATCGATAACTTTAATGATTAGACATGAAATTTTTTTCTAAAAATATGTTTCTCGTATTGTGTATGCTATAACAACACAACAAAACAACAAAAAGTATTTGAAAATTAAATCCGAATACATACCCTTTATACATATATGAGAAAGCAGTTGCTTGCATTCATGATGCCTTGAAAAACTATTAGTTATAAGTGGAACCTATTATGAGTGTTCCAATTAAAATGTGTTGATAATACTAAGGATGTCCTAGTATGTGTTGGATATGCATTTAGATTTGTTTTTTAAATTTTTTTCTTTTATGCATTATTTTTTTAACAGTTCTTCCATGATCCCTGCCCAGTTGTGCACTGCTGCATTGTGGTTCTCTTGTGTGACAAAATTGCTAGTGTTGTATTTTGCTGTGTTTGTGCTTGTTAAAGCAGTATAAACCAATTTAACATATTTTGGTTTGTCGTTTTATCCCGATACAATGTATTCCTTGGTTAAGTTTATTGATGATTCCATTTATTATATATGTAGAACAAAAGATATTAAAATATGCAAGACAAAAAATCATTGTGAAGCTAAATAGACCAATCAAAATTGTTATCCTGCAACTGTTATAGCAAATCATGGTAAGTTGTTTTATTATTACATGTAAGGTTAAAAATATGCAGGTAGCAACTATTTTGAAGTATCTCCCATTAAAATATACATTTAGTTATACTTGCAATTCTGGTAGAAGTGTAGGTAGAGAAGAAAAATTTTACTCAGTATCTTTTGCGATAGTTTATTAAGCAAAATAGTTAACTATAGCTTAGTGGGAATTCTATTAATCTAATAAAAATATTGTGTTAAGCTACTCAAGCTTTTGGAAGTTTTTTTTTCCTTACTTAGGAGCTAGAATTGTATACAACAGGAAATAATAATGTAATCATTACTAAAAAAAGCAATGGGCAAATTTACTGAAAATTGAAGTGTACAAACAAGACATGTTAGGGAGTTTTCTAAGATTAAAATTTTACACAACTAATAAAATTTAACGTAAAGGTTTATTCCTTCAAGTGTTTGAAATAAAAAAGTAATAGCATCAACATAAAATTGGACATTGAAAGTGTAAGCAAAATATATTCTTATCTAATAGCTTTCACTGCAGACATAGATCATTCCGTTGCCAGGTATTAAATTGGCTATCATATTGTCAATCGGTTCTCATTATGTTTTGTCCTTTGTCATCTTGGTTTTTAACTTTATTATGGTTGAATACTTTCGTTTTAACTGAAATTTGCAATAAATTTACCCATTGTATTTTTTTTGTAATTTTTTTTATGCTTATATCTCCAGCTGCTGATAAGAAAGTAAAAATTTCCGAATGCTTGGGTAGCCTAAAAGAAAATTTTTATTAGATTGTTTCAATCCCCAGTACACTATATTTAATTTCTTACTAGATACCTATAATTTTATAAAGCTTGTAAATTGTACCCTTTATCACACCCCATAATGACTGTCTAAAACCAAACGAAGCTTTGTTGATGAAATGTGTATCCCATTGAGTATAATAATTATTAGGGCATTGTGTTTAATATTACATTGATTGCAGACAATCCAAATATTTTAAAGGACTTTAAAATTAATTTGGCAACTGGAGTCCCAATAGTAGGTTAGTATACATTACAATTTTGATAGGTTAGATAATTATGTTACTTTTCAGTACTTTCTACTGAAACAGTTTCTTTTCATACTCAAAATAAACAAACTTGTAACGCAAATAAGCATAATATGGTTACTTCAAACGTTTGTGTATACGATCCTTTAACAACAGCTCTTGATCAACAACAAAATGGTACTGTTTCAAATGGTTTACCAGCAATTGGTACACTAACCAATCTTCAAAAGAATATTTATGCTGATTTGAACTCTGCCGGTTTGTTATTGTCTACTACTATTAAGAATCATTTACCATATCTATGATTATATATTTTCAGAATTTGTAAGTGAAGTGTCCATTTATAATAATGACACTGATTCTTTAGCACTGGCTCTTAATCAGCATCAAAATGGTAATGTTTCAGAAGATTTGCCAGCACTTGCTACACTAACCAACCTTCCAAAGAATTTTGCTTCAAATCTGAACTATTCTGGTTTGCCATTGTCTACGATTGTTAAACTAACATACTATAAGAACCTATGTATATTTTCAGAATTTCCAGGTGATGTGTCTGTTTATAATAATGGGTTCACACAAACTACGGTACAAGTTGATGATGTGGAACTACAAAATGGTCATGATTATAATATAGTACATAATTCTCATGTTCATTGTGGTAGTATAAACATTAACAGTGCTATTAACACATGAAATCCTAATCTTTTTCAGATATGCAAACTGCTGGTGCACAGGAATTACATGTAAATACTTCTCAAAATGCCATTTCTTATAATTCTGACACAGACATTGGCTGTTTTGCAGTTGACACATTATCAAATAAAGTTGAAGAAAATACAGGTGAAGTGTCTGTTTATAATAGTGGGTTCACGCAAACTACGGTACAAGTTGATGATGTGTTACTACAAAATGGTCATGATTATAATATAGGTAGTATATAATTCTTTCACAATCATTGGAGAATATGTTCATTCTGGTAATATATTAACATTAACAGTGTTCTTAACATATGAAATCCTAATCTTTTTCAGATATACAAACTGCTGGTGCACAAGAATTACATGTAAATACTTCTCAAAATGCTATTTCTTATAATTCTGACACAGACATTGGCCGTTTTGCAGTTGATACATTATCAAATAGAGTTGAAGAAAATACAGGTGCAATTAAATAAGCTGAATTTTTACGATTTTTTTAATAGATATGCAGACCTTTTCACAGGAAATATACACAAATGTTGATTATATGGATCAAGTGCTTGTTGATAATATAAATGAAAATTACATGATGGATACAGTTGACAATAATTATACTTCTACATATTACATATCAGCAAATGTTTCATTTCCATTACAATCTTTTAGGAATGGTATAAGTAGGTAGATTTAACAATCCAAGATTTATTCAACATTCGTTTTTTTTCTCTTTGTAGATGTACCAGTTCCTTTAGAGGAGTCAACTACCATAAATGATGCTCATGTGACTGATGAAATTAAAGATAATACTAAAAGTGAAAAACACGTGTTTGATAGAACACAAATAACGATGCCATCTTGTAGCTATAAAATCCAAGGTGTAGTTGAAAATGTATCTGTCGATTTTGCTAGAGGTAGAAAAACAAGACGTCATTTTTGTATTTATTGCAAAAAATTAGATTCAAAATTTTCGCAACATTTAGAAGTATCACATAAAAATGAGGAAGCAGTAAGAAAATTTTTAAGCCTACCACCAGGTAAGATGATTTGTTGATTAGATAATATTCTTATTTTTAAATTTTTAGGGTCCACTGACAGAATAAAAATTATTGAAACTATTAGAAGACGTGGTGATTTTATACATAACACAAATCCTGAGTACAACACTGGTCAATTTTTTGTCACTAGGCGTTCAAAACAAGAATTCCAACGCACTCCAAAAAATTACTTGCCTTGTATTTATTGCTTAGCATTTTTTAGTCAGCAAACTTTGAGCATACATGTGAAGTTCTGTAGATCTTCAAATAATGACACAGGCAAAAACGCAACAATACTAGGTCGTAAACTTCTTTCTAATGTTCATGTGAGAGCATGTGCAATTTTAAAGTCTAGCGTGTTCCCTATTCTACGGGAAGATGAGTGTGTATCTATCATTCGGTTTGATATTCTAGCCATTTTGTCAGGAAATTACTGGTGTGGCAAGTATCCCTCCCAGCATCACCATGATATGATCAGAAATAAGTTATGTTTAATTGGACGTTTAATAACAATGGCTAAAACAATTGACAATACTTATAGATTTTGCATCTTTACTTACACCAGAAAAATTTGATGTTGTTATTGAATCTATAAAAAGACTGGGTGGATTAAATACTCAACATACAACTTACAAATCTCTCACTGTAGTACTTGCTTTATGCACTATATGTAAACAAGCAGTAGTGTGGAAAACCGAATGCATTAAAAAGTCCGATAAAGTAGCACAACAGAAAGTGGAAGATTTTCTTTCTTTATTTCTTGTGGCTTTTCCTGCAGAATTAGGCAGAACAGCAATTGAAAATCGTATACAACACCAAAGACATAAAGACATTGAGTTACCATCAAAAGGAGACATAGAAAAATTAGTTGAATTTCTAAGAAAAAATCGCAGGGAGTACTTTAAAAAAGTGAGCAACTATTGTGAAGATCTTCCTAAGACTTGGAAACAGTTGGCATCTTACACACTAGTATCTGTCATGGTATTTAACAGGCGCCGGCTTGGTGAATTGGAACGTATTACAATTGCTGACTACTCTAAATTACACTCAGCTGGAAATCTAATTGGTAGTGTAGGTGATATGGGAAGAGAAGAAGAGGGTTGTCTGGCAAGACGATATAAACGATTTGAAATTCGTGGAAAGTTGAACCGTACAGTTCCAATGTTACTTAATTTTGAAATTGAGGGATGCATAAACTTTGGGCTTAAAAAACGAGAAGAGGCAGGAGTACCATCTGGTAATCCATATGTGTTTGATATTCCTTCAATAGACCACCGACATAAGAGCATATATTCTTTTAAGGAACTATGCTAATTGGTGTGGTGCTAAAAAGCCTCATCTTTTACGAGGAACGCAGTTGCGAAAGCAAGTTGCTACAGAGTGTGCTATTCGAGATTTATCTGACAACGTAATTAAAGATGTTGCTAAGTTTATGGGCCATGCTATTGATATACATGACAATATCTATCGAATGCCCATAGAAAGCAGAGATATTACTCAAATGTCAAACATTTTGGAAATGATACAAGGAAGTAATGATTCGTCTGATGATGAAGAATTCACAGATAATTATGATGTTGTGGGTAACCTACTGCTTCCAAAGCTGAATCTTCTCTCCCTTCCCAAAATCATAAAAGACATGGGCTGTCTTGGGGTAAGTGTAATGTAAAAGTTAATTTTCATTATTTCATTGAGAAATATTTGTAGATTCGTCTCAAAGAATTGTACATCCATCTGATGCTGATGCAGATAATGTTGAAAAGCATCATGAATCAATTGCAGCTTCCAAGGGCAAATAAACAGCTTCCACCAGAAAGAAAGTTCGCCATAGTGTAGGTAAGTGTTACATAAATTTTCCTATATGTTATTGTAATATACATATATCCATAGGTTTAACAAGAATATGTTCCACTAAAACAACATGGACTCCATCGAAAAAAAAAGCTGCTATCAGACATTTTAATAAATTTTTAGAAATGGATAAGCTTCCTTCTACAGCTGAAATTTTTGAGCAATTTCCACACATTGATGAACTTCACTCAAGATCACCACCATCTGTACGGCTGTGGTTATACAATGAGCTGGTCAAACAACGTGGCACTATTCACAACCAAGGTACTGACTGTTTTTAACCACGTTGCATTCTGAAGCTGTTTTTTTAGGTATAACTACTCGGCAAAGGTGGACTGCTTCTATGAAGACTAAATTAAATCAAATTTTTTCGTACCATCTTCATAATGCTATTTTACCAACTACCATTGAATGTAAAGCGGCTGTACATCAAAATTATGAATTTAAGCAACTAACTCCTGCTGCAGTCAAAACCGCTGTTGCTAATAAATTGAAGCACTTTAAAATATGTAAATTATAGGTTTTTATATTAATTATTTAAAAACGAATAGTCTTGTAATGTAATTTTAATGGAAATGTTATCAGGAATAGCTATAAGGTTTTGCTTCTGAAGTAGATTTTCTAAACTTATTTATACTTGTGAATAATTTGCTACTATTCGCAAAAATCTTGCTAACATAAAATATCTTAAGCCAAATGAACCCACTTGGGATAGATATCCTACTAAGTTGCATAGATAAACCTTACTCAGTTCATTGGTTTAAGGCGCAGATTTTGGTGAATATAGTAAGATTAGGCTTGGGTGAGTGAAAGCTGTACTTGTGGTTAAATGTATTGGTGGTGGATCATATATACATTACAAATTTTGTGGTTGTAATTATGTTATGTTCTAATTGTTTCCTTTTTTATTTAACTTATGATCAATTAGATGCTACACATTGATCTACAAGATTGCATGAACACAGAAGAAAGCTCCTTATAAGTTTCTCTAATATTTCTATTGTGTAGTAGTTTTTATGTTGTTATAAATTTTGCTGCTGTAAATGTGTTACTATTAAAGTGTTTCTGAACATTTTTGTTTTATTGATGTCGAGGGTGTACCTCCGTTTTTAGTTATTACAATTTTGAATGTACAACCAACTAATATTAAATTTGATAATGTTTTATCATATCAGATTTGTTGTACATAAAATACGTGGCATATATTTATAAATATTCATTTTTGTAACATTAATTAATAATTCATATGAGATGTACTTATTAAGATTTACAGTGATAAAATATTTTCTATCGTTACAATTTCTTATGACATTTGAAGCCTTTTCTAAAACTCTAAAAATTTATTCATTATTGTATATAATAGAAAGGGTACCATTTAAAATATCTGGTTCAGTTAAACTTTAATGATTGCACAAATACTAAACGTTAGTACTTTGGTGCACTATAAAACTTCGTTGCAGTTGCTGTGTTGTACAGAATATTGATTACTAAACTTCCTATATGTAATTTGGCTCTGTACCTGCTACGTTAAATGAGGTTTCCTAAATGATGATTTAACCAATTCGGTTACTTCAATTATGTTATTTAGCTTTGACGCGTCCATTAGCTTAGATGAACATTGACCAGTAACAACACAAAAATGGGTTACAAATAAAGGCCGGGTCAGGTAGCAATGATTTTCTGATAGTTTTTCATTCATTCAGTAATACATTCATTTAAATTTCAGTAGTGATGGTGTGGTCTCAATATCAGATTAATCTTATATTGACTGAATTAATTAGTAAAGAAATATGTGTATTACATTTGTAACAGTTTGGCAGCAATTAGGTACAATTGATTGGTATGCAAGATGGTGTTGGCTATTTATTTTAATTTGGTAAGAGAGTTTTTGTTCATTCTGTAGACAATACCGTTCTAAGA
>JARFJB010002259.1:147500-240000 GCA_036346205.1 Vesta saturnalis | reverse complement strand
TGTACATTGGGATAAGGTGCATTGTATATCACCAGTACTGAATTTGGGGGCAAATTCGAACCAACCATTTTTGATAGTTTGTCGAGTTTATATCGTTATGGGTAGTCTTCACTTTTTAACCCAGATTTAAAAAACAAACTACAACCATTTCACCATCCGAATGCACTACAATCATTCTTGGTCCTTTAGACATATTACACTTTATTCTATTTTCACTACCGTCACTCCATGATTTCGAATGAGTGTACACAGTGGACATGCGTTCTATCTATGTATACAATCGGGTGTTTTAATTCTCGGTAATACTTTACTCGTTACAATTTGGAAATCCTCAATGGTCGAATGTCATTTATTTCTAGATTTTCTGTTGTTTTCAGTTGTACGACACTTAAAACCAAGTTCCGTGTAAAGAGACCTTAACTATGATGCACTACCCTTCCAATCCAAATCTGCCATGAGTTTATTACGCAAGGCATCTACATTCACTCTCACACCCTCCGTTTTATGAAAGTTAAAAATCAGCCCGACAGCCGTGGTAATTACTAGTTAGCATACAGTTTGCAATTCTACTCCTTGGTATAATTTAAAAGAAATAACAACGAAACCTTTAAACATTAACTGCAATATTCAATGTAGCGTCTACCATCGGTTTAACTTTCATTCGTTGAACAATATACGATATTAACCAAAAACGAAGTTTTTTTATTTTATAGCCGTAAAATTGTAAAACCACGTAGTATACCTAATTATTTCATCGTTCACAATTAATCATGTAGTAAAGTCAGACATTAATGTGTAAGGGCTACACAATTACATGTGGTAAGAGTAGTATCACCCATAGTAAACTATACATATATATATATATATATATATATATATATATATATATATATATATATATATATATATATATATATACTTATTTTCGCGTACTTATGAGGACCTTTTTTTAATAAATGCGCACCTTTGAGGACAATCCCCACTCCCAAACCAAAGTAGGGGAGTACTTTATAAAATGTGTCCTTTGAAGACCTTGAATATGAATCACCACTAAGCATTATGAAATAAGTGATCTATTCTTTAGGTAAGCAACCTTGAACAGATTTACCTTATTTTATTCTCACCGCATAACCAAGGAAAGTCAATAATTATGGATTTGTACACATACTGAAGTTTGCTATGGGCTTTTACTTACCTAATAATGCATATAAGGTATTATGCGTTTGTAGCAGTTATGTAATGGTGACCGTATTTAGTATATCTATTTACATCGTGATTTATTTTGCCTTACTAACGTATGAACTGTCAGATGGAAGAAAAAAATAGTACATTAAACTATTAAATCTCTTCTATGATTTTTGTCTAACAAAAAGTAGTTATTTGTTTTATTACTATAAAAACGTCACAGCTGGACAAATAATTTACGAACAATGCCTAAGCATTAGCTTTTTCCCCTAAGAAAAATACTCTTATAACGGTCAGGTTTTCAAATATTGACTCCAACGGTATGCCCGAAAAGTTACGTACTGTATGATATACCTAATGTTAACCTGCGGAAGGATCAACATTAAAGTTGTTCACGCGTATCCACCATACTTTGACAGGTAAAACATGATAGAGAGAGGGGATAATTCGCAACACACTTGCCATGAAATCTAGAATTATGCAACACTGAGGGTGCGCAACCATTAAAACCATAGCCGTCCGCCCCCAGGAAGTCATCTACAGCCTTTGTCTCTTACGGGGTTGGTCACGGAGCAAGGCGATTCGTTTGCAAGTAAAACCCTATCGTAAAATTACATGAACTCAGAGATCTACTCCAGAAATGTGGCATATACCTCGAAAGATCGGAGTCAGACACATCCAATCATGGAGGAGGTCGAACCACATACAGAGGGTAACTATAGATTCCAACACTGGAATCAGGTGATACATTTAATCTAAACACGATTATGAGAACAATAGCGATCAAGTACAGTCAAACAAAGTTGAAAAGAACGTTGAAGGTACGTAATGTCGTATGGAGTTAAACCTTATAACCCGACTGGTTGAAGTAGTACGAAGTTCATTACAATATGTAAACACTAAATGTAAGTTAAGGACAATTACAACTCACGCAACCAGGGATGATTCGGATCGTCATTGCGTTCGGGAACGATCGTGAAGTGTAATAGCTTAATATCTCCAGTGGCGGCGTAAATAGCCGTTGGTACTTGTAGAAAATCACAATTAAAATTTTGTGTTATTTTATTAATTTAATAATTTATATACATAGTGAACATGTAGAAATATTTAAAATATTCATAGAATATAACAAAATGTATCAATAACTATGATTAAAGTCTTAGTCCGAGCTTCGCTAAAGGTCCTGCGTAACATTCGAAACTTCTTTTTCCAATTAAGCTTTTACTTCGTTAAACTATCGCGTTTTTTGCATGTTTTTTATTTGTTTCCAAATTAATTCTATTGAATTTAAATGTGGATGGTAGGGTGGACGTCTAAGTACAGTATGATTCTCTTTCTGTAATAAAGAATTGAATTTGTACGTAATATACTGTTTTCTGTGCCATTAATATTATCGTACAGCTGAGGATTGAATATTTGCGGAGTAATGATAATTTTTTGTCAACTAACCACTTCATAATTTCTTCTTTTTCAGAAATACTGATTGGAGTTCGATTAACTTGTACATTGGGATAAGGTGCATTGTATATCACCAGTACTGAATTTGGGGGCAAATTCGAACCAACCATTTTTGATAGTTTGTCGAGTTTATATCGTTATGGGTAGTCTTCACCTTTTAACCCAGATTTAAAAAACAAACTACAACCATTTCACCATCCGAATGCACTACAATCATTCTTGGTCCTTTAGACATATTACACTTTATTCTATTTTCACTACCGTCACTCCATGATTTCGAATGAGTGTACACAGTGGACATGCGTTCTATCTATGTATACAATCGGGTGTTTTAATTCTCGGTAATACTTTACTCGTTACAATTTGGAAATCCTCAATGGTCGAATGTCATTTATTTCTAGATTTTCTGTTGTTTTCAGTTGTACGACACTTAAAACCAAGTTCCGTGTAAAGAGACCTTAACGATGATGCACTACCCTTCCAATCCAAATCTGCCATGAGTTTATTACGCAAGGCATCTACATTCACTCACACCCTCCGTTTTATGAAAGTTAAAAATCAGCCCGACAGCCGTGGTAATTACTAGTTAGCATACAGTTTGCAATTCTACTCCTTGGTATAATTTAAAAGAAATAACAACGAAACCTTTAAACATTAACTGCAATATTCAATGTAGCGTCTACCATCGGTTTAACTTTCATTCGTTGAACAATATACGATATTAACCAAAAACGAAGTTTTTTTATTTTATAGCCGTAAAATTGTAAAACCACGTAGTATACCTAATTATTTCATCGTTCACAATTAATCATGTAGTGAAGTCAGACATTAATGTGTAAGGGCTACACAATTACATGTGGTAAGAGTAGAATGAGGAGAGCTTCCACCCGCCACTTTTAATCAGATGACATACCCACGCCCCTTTCCAGCTGATTGGTTGTGCGTGCGCATACAACCTCCGGCTGATGGTTATGCTTGGAGGGCCTCAGCATAGGCCATGTTTCCTGTTTTATGATTGGTCCATAGACCCCACCAGCCCCTGTGCTGTGATTGGAGGCTTAAGGCCTAAGTCACTGTATCCTAATTGGTTGGTTTTGGTTGTTTACTTGTGACGTCATCTAGTGGTGTATTTTTAAAGTAATGAATGTATTCTGTAATAGACGCTAATTGCAGATTTTTACAATAGGGTCTAATCATGGTAGCACCTAGCGGTATACTTTAAAAGTAATGGATGGTGTGAGAATGCCGACTTCAAGTTGTGTATTACATAAAAAGATAATTGCAGATTTCTGTGGTAGTGCCTCCATTTTACGAGTCGGAAGACGGTAAAACTTAAAATTGGGAATAGAATTCCGGACTACACTATGGTGCCGTAACTAGGCCCTGAGTTTTAGCCCGTTTTAGAGTCCCGTTTGTTTGTTTGTGTACCTTCTTTCAGCTGTCTTGTCTATAACCCTTTCTGGTTTTCCGTATTTGTTATAGCAGCAATAATGAAGAGGGTAAGAGGTTTTAATAGCTTATTGTATGTTAAACCAACTTAAGATTTAGATCAGCAAATGAGTAAATAAGTTATCCGTTTGAACATTACTAAACACTTAAACAAATATTAAGTTAGTCGTCATGTCAGCAGGACCCGATACACGTATTATTGTCGTTGATGAATTAATAGCTGGAAACTTTCTACCACAAAACAAACATGTTTTTATTTGTGACTCAATTTCATCATTACACAACAGGGTTATTATAATAATAAAACTGTTTTTCTAAAGGAATATTAAATTGGTTGTTTTGCTTACTGGTCATACATAACGCATTCAAACACCGTTACTCTTCAAGTTCTTATTAAATTGCTGTATACGACGGTCTTCTGCCTTGAAAAACTTATGGTAACGCTCAGGTAGCACACATTTAAATTCCTCCAGCTCGACCACCACCTTCTCGTGTGCTTTTTTGACATGCTGTCCATATATTAAATATCTTGTATTCTATCCCTGTCTCTAAATCCTTAACTATTTTAAGAGGTTTAAAACATGTTGATGAATTTAAAGCAGTTAAACCCATATCTGTAATTATAACACATTAAAAATCTGCACAAGTAAATAGATAAAAGTAAAATAAAATAAGGGCTAAAACCAAAAACAGTTACTTACCAGTATTGTTGATGATGGCGGAAACCATTGGAAACTCGACACCGGAGTGTATAACTATTACTTTTTCCTCGTTTATACTTATGTTGCATTCACCTTTCTACGCCTTGTTTATAAATATAAAGTACTTAAGGGTTTTCGTAATCATTAACTTTAAATCTCGACGCCAACTTTCACATCACGCTGGTATCAATTCACTGTCATTTAAAAGGCTTTCACTAAAGATGCGAGAAGCTATGTCTAAAACAGTTGCTGCTGCTTAAATAGACGAATTACTGTTAAAGATAAACAGTTTAAAATGGGATCTGATTTTGCAACCTTCAAAGAAGGTTGCAAAAGATGAATCTCAACAAACGCAATACAAGACGGCTCAAGGGATTGACGTGACCAATCAAATATGTAGTAGTACAAACTCCGTAAAACCTATAAATAAATAACAATAGAGTCACGCAACCCCCAAATAGAATTAACTAACAAATTGTCGCATATACGTCAAACAAGAAAACAACGGATTCTCGTCTAATGGAATATTTTAATACTAATGGAAGATTCATGTAATTGTAATGGATTAAATATGAAATTCTACTGTATTGTTTGTTCTGGGTTCTGAATTTCCAAGGCTGTTCGTTTGGAATAAAAATATTTGAGCAGTAGCCATCGCAAACTAAATTATTTAGAGATGCAATGTAAGGTACAAATACATTGCATAAGATGTTAATTAAATCACTACCTTCGATTAATTGTATTTAACACGTTATCAGAGAACACTCATTGTATATTTCCAATTCAAAATAACAATTACTGCTAAGGTAATTGCTGCATTTTGACGAAACAAGCTTTAAGTTGCAAATCTAAGATGTTGATTTCACGTGTTGATTGTGTGTCACACAAAGGTGCTAAAATCAAATTGTCCGCAGACGTTTGACCATTTTCAATAAGGAGTTTATGAGACGTGGTTGTACATTTGCTGTATTTTGAACAAGCTGCACAAGTAGAGAATCAGCTTAGACGTAAATGAGGTTTAGGACAACCTCAAACCAGCTAATCTGTAACTTTTCCCGGTTTCGATTAGCATCTTGTATTAGGAACTGCAGCAGTATAGTAGTATAGCTATACGGATCCTGATACACTTTTGTCACTAGATTTGTCACCAGATCTAGGAAAAAGTCACCAGAAAAGTTACTAGATTTCAAGGTCGGTAACATTGCCTATTTCAAGGGGTAGCTGAAGACCACAGGTGTGTAACTCTCTTCAAGGTTATGTGGTTGGTAAGCCTCTTCGAGGTCCCCCGCTTCAAGGTCATTATAGTCCTGAAGGTCATTGCCCTCGGTCTCAAGCAAGTCTATGCATGTTTCAAGGCCACGCCCTATTCTGAGAAACAAAGGGGCCCATTGTTTAAAGTCTATGCTTTCAAGGCCACATGAGAGAACAAAGACGATCTATTGTTTTGGCTGAGTCATTCTGAAATTCTAGGAAATCAATAACAAAGACGATGCATTGTTCAAAGTCTATGCTTTCAAGGTCACATGAAAGAACAAAGACTATCTATTGTTCCGTTATTATAAAAATAGATTGTTATCTCAATTCTAGGAAATCAAGAAACGCTTCAAAGTCTATGCTTATAATTTTCAAGGTAAAAGAACAAAAGCGATTCATTCTTCTGGTCGAGTTATAAAAATAAATTGTTATCTCAATTCTAGGAAATCATGAATAATGTATTGTTCAAAGTCTATGCTTATAATTTTCAAGGTAAATGAACAAAGGCGATCTATTGTTCAGTTAGAAATAGATTGTTATCTAAATACATCTCTTTCGAGAATAAAGATGATCCATTATCAATGATTTAAAATTTATGCTTAGAAGGTCACACCTCTGATAACAAAGACGATCCATTGTTCAGTTAGAAATAGATTGTTATCTCAATTCTAGGAAATCAAGAGCCCTGAGGTGCATGTTTCAAAGCCACGCCCCCTCAAGTGCTCTAAACAGGTGGCCGTTCCCCTAAACAGGTAGCCGTTTCCTAAAAACAGGTAGCCGTTTCCTAAAAACAGGTAGCCGTTTCCTAAAACAGGGGGTCCGTTTCCCAAAACAGATAGCTGTTTCGCAACCGTTTCCCCCATACGACCACATCTCAATTCTGAGAAATCAAGAACAAAGGGGGCCCATTGTTCAAAGTCTATGCTTATAAGGTCACACCTCTGATAACAAAGGTGATTCATTGTTTTGGCTGAGTCATAGCTTCTGAAATTCTAGGAAATCAATAACAAAGACGATGCATTGTTCAAAGTCTATGTTTACAATTTTCAAGGCCACATGAGGGAAAAAAAGCGATTCATTGTTCTGGTCGAGTTATAAGAAATAGATTGTTATCTCAATTCTAGGAAATCAAGAACAAAGGCGGTCTATTGCCAACGCTTCAAAGTTTACGTTTACAAGGTCACATGAGAGAACAAAGACGATCTATTGTTTTATGAGTTATAAAAATAGATTGTTATCTCAGAATCGAAGTGATTCTGAGAAATCAAGAATAAAGGCGATCCATTGTCAACGATTTAAAGTTTATGCTTACAAGGTCACACCTCTGATAACAAAGACGATCCATTGTTCAGTTAGAAATAAATTGTTATCTCAATTCTAGGAAATCAAGAAAAAAGACGACGCTTCAAAGTCTATGCTTACAATTTTCAAGGTAAAAGAATAAAGACGATCTGTTGTTGAGTCGCAGCTTATGAAATTCCGAGAACAAAGACGATGCATTGCTCAGACTGATTAGGTCATCTAACAAGTAAAACGTTTTTTATAAGACTACCACAATATACAGATAAAAATTGATTTAAGTAAATACACATATTATGGGAAGTTTGATGTACTTAACATACCTTTGCTGGATCACATAACATTCCTACAACCATATGTAAACATGCTCATTTCGTAGTGTTTAGTCGTAGTGCGGTTGTGGACAAGTAAAGTCATGAAAAAAGCAATAAAATCGCTCCTGGATACTTCATGTAATAACAATATGAATAATAATTTAACATTTTGTTGTTCATGCTGTCAAAATAGTGATGGTAGTAGTAGTAGCAAAAATGAAGAGAAACAAGATGAAGGTTATTCCGACTGGTCATCATTTCAAGATAGGGCTGAGGTGTACAAACAGGCAGCTAATGAATACTTAATTGATTGTGCTTCCTATAAACTATCGAACGATACGCATATTGAAATTGGATACAGTACACACCTTAACCTTGCACCAGTAGTGCGTATGAGATGTGGCAACAGCGTGATATTAGACGTGAAGGAATGGAATGAACTTCTAAGATGGTATTCATACGTAGAAATACAGTTCCTTCGATCCCAAGAAATTGAAAGCCAAATTGATTGGTCACATGTAAACGAGGAGGATATAATACATGAGCAATATTACGAATCTCTATCTAGTAATCTCGGTATTTATTGCAATTGGGAATTGCTTAAAGGATATGAGAGAATTTTGAAAACTGTTATGATAGAAAACTACAACTGTTGTTCGTGTACATTCAACGCCCATAACATAGAGGAACTATTCGATTTGAAGGATATAATAAGCTATAGATTGGAATTTCTTGAATCTTACAATCTGGTGTGTTTCTATGAAAAATTCATACGACAAGTGGTTGACTACCGTCGTTTTCGTGAGAAGGAATTCGGTGATGATGACATTTATAAAGACATTGATGATGTTATAAATGCCAAGTATAATATTAATTCACATAACACTGTATGTTTAATGGAAATATTGTACTATCGCCCTGCTTATCTAATGTATAGCATTTACTAAAAATAAAGTTTTTACACGATTTTAGGTATAAATACCCTACCCTATCCCTCAAGGTGAACAATGATAGGTAAGAAGCGGAAGAGTGCAGGTGGTTTAGTGAATACGCTAATCAATAAACTACCGGTGGAATTTCATTTACCCGGTTACCAGTATTGTGGTCCTGGTACAAAATTAGAGAAACGACTAGCACGCGGCGACCCCGGTATTAATCAATTAGATGCGCAGTGCAAACTGCATGATATCAGTTATAGCGACTACCAAGATTTAGAAAGTCGACGTAGAGCAGATAAAATTTTAGAAGAAAAAGCTTGGGAACGCTTTAAATCAGCAGACGCAACATTAGGTGAACGAGTTGCAGCTTTAGCAGTCGGTACCACCATCAAGGCAAAGAGAAAATTTGGGATGGGGTTTAAACGTCGGTCCAAGAAGAATAATGGTGAAAGTTTATTGCATGTACGGAAAACAATAGCTAAAGAAATGAAAGCTAACGGAGATTTCACCGACACAATAAAGTCAGCACTGTCAACGGCAAAACGTGTAGTAAAAAGGTTGGGGGGAAATAAAAACATTAAAGTTCCTAGAGTAATTCCCTTACCTAAACAAGGAGGTGTTTTACCATTTCTTATTCCGTTATTCGCAGGATTATCAGCAATCGGTGCTTTAGCTGGCGGTGCATCGGGAATTGCCAAAGCAGTCAATGATGCAAAAATGCCAAAAATTGCAAGAGGAGACATCGCGCCATAATCGTATGATGGAATCGATCGCTGGTGGCGCATTCTATCTAAAACCATACAAATCTGGAGGTGCATTATACTTAAAACCGTTTCCAAAAAACTGAGTAGATTACCCGAAAGAGCGTTAACAGATATTGATTTAAAGAAATACACAAAAGATGTACCATACTTTAGGGGTATTTTTATGAGAGATAGCCTGCCTAAATTACCACAGAAAAATGAATCTGGAATCATCAACTTAGATAGTCAGAGTGGACCGGGTGGACATTGGGTTTGCTACAAAAAGCGTGGTGAAAAGGTATGGTATTACGATAGTTTCGGTAATCTTCGACCACCAGTTGAAGTGATTAACTACTTTCGGGGATGTAAAATTTATTATAATTACAATCAAGATCAGGAATTTAATAGCATTATTTGCGGGCACCTATGCCTACAATTTCTATATAAATAATCGACATAACCTTAAATTTTCTCAGTTATGTCAATAACATTCAGTTTAGAAGGTGTTGGTAACATAGCTAGCTGCAACTTCTACCCACCGATAGAGCTAGATTTGGAGAAGAAATACGTTGTTGGATTGGTGGGATTTTACGGGTGCAACAGCATTAGAAACATTTATACGGGCAACGATAGATTTTATTTTAGAACAAATTCATCTCATTTGCGAGTGATTAATATTCCACACGGTGCCTATGAGTTAGATGAAATTAGTGCTTACTTGAAATCAAAGATACCCACAGAAAAATTTTTCATTAGGGCAAACAACAATACGCTTAAGTGTGAGATAAACAGTTCATTTGAGATCGATTTTACTAAAGAGAGTAGCATTGGCCGCATGCTCGGGTTTGAGCCTAGAATACTAAAAGCGAACGTTCTCCACACATCTGCGTTAGACATCCAAATAATTAAACACACTAATCTGCATGTGGAGTGCAACATTATAAAGGGATCTTATCGAAACGGTAAACCTGCAAAGGTAATATACGAAATTGACGTTTCCGTACCCTCGGGATATCGTTTGGATAAAGTTCCAACCAACACACAATATTTAGAAATAAACACAGACATAATCAGTAATATAACAATCAAATTGACAAATCAAAAAGGTGAGTTAATAGACTTTGGTGAAAGTGAACCATTCGCAGTACGCTTAGAACTAAAAGAACATGGGTCTGCGAATTAATCACAGGACAATTCCATACAAAAGACCCAATCAACCCTCATTGCAGTTAACATCTGCAGAGAAATACTTTTTAACATCAATTGGATTGAAAGTTCTGAGTGACCAAACCATTAAACGTGTTTCAAAGCGTACATTTTAATAGAATTAATGTATCTCTAAGAAATGTTAAATTTGTTATGTGTAAGAGACCTTGAATGAAGTTTACTTTAATGTCTATCTCTTTTCCAAATGATATGTTCCGCTTACACACGTGAAGCTGAATGCACTTGTTTTATTGAACAATGGGTTTTCTTTGTTACTAATGCATTTGCATTATTAAAAATTTGTAGGAATGTATAAAAAAATGTAATATTCAAGCTAATAAAGACTTTCTTTGTATAAAACACACAATGTATCTGCATTCTTAAAAATTATTTTTAATCACTTTAAAACTTGCCAAAACTACATCGCATAATTAGTAATATAATAATTAATGAAAATGTGTATGAAGAAAAAGGTTTCGCTATAAATAACAATAGGTTTGCATTCATAAGTGTGCTAATGTGAACAAGGATTTTCTTTGTATAACACATTTATAGTGCCTTCTTGAAATACAAAGTAAACAAACTGTAAAAGGCGTAATTAATAACAATTAATTTAAAAGTTTGAGAAGAAATTTATATAAAAGACATCATCCCTTTAGTAAATCTTTAATTACTCATCAACCCTCATTGCATCTACACAATGACCGAATCATTAAACATCTTTCAAAACGTACATTTTGATGATGCTATAATTAAATCAGATATTCACACCTATCTTCCGTATGGCTCTTCTAAGTATGGACCTTCCGAAGAAAAACGCAATTTAATTCAAAGTCAGGATCTAATTACAGCTACTTATGATAGTTTTCTGTACATAGAAGGTAAGCTGAAGAAAGAAGATGAAGGAAAATCATGCAACTTAACCAATAATTTCCCCAACTTCCTTTTCGAAGAGATTCGTTATGAGTTAGGCGGTCAAAGAGCGGACGTTTGCCGAAATCCCGGCATAACATCTACACTTAAAGGATATATTTCTTATACGACAAGCAAGAGCAAAGCATTAAGCCATTTGGGGTGGTCACCAAAGAATGAGGAACCATTACAAGTAGAATTCGATGAGGGAAATGGCGAAAAATCCTTTACAGTATGCATACCATTGAACCACATATTTGGAATAATGGAGGATTATCGTCAAGTGATCGTGAATATGCGTCAAGAGTTGATTTTAATTCGATCTAGAAGCGATACAAACTGCTACTATGGTGACGTTGATGCGGAAATAACCCTAAATAAAATTCAATGGAAAGTACCACACTTAACCCTTAGTGATGCCGCGAAACTGGACTTGTTTGAAGGAATAAATAAGAATTCTATTGTTACTGTTCCATTTCGTCAATGGGAGTTATATGAATTACCTGCTTTAAAACAAGCAACCTCTGATATATGGCCAATAAAAACGTCAACGCAACCTGGATAATTGTTGCATTCCAACAAGGTAAAAGGTACACTAAGTCTGCAAGAGCCGGAAATTTTGATCACATTAACATCAGGAACCTTAAAGTACATCTGAATTCAGAGTATTATCCCTATGAAGCAATGCATTTGAACTTCAGTGCTAACCAATACATACCTGCCTATCGCAATTTTTTGAACTTCGGATGTGACTACTATGATGAAGATAATACAGATGTGTTATTCAACTACACCGAATTCAAATCATGTCCAGTATTTGTAATGGACTGTTCTAAGCAGAATGAATCCTTAAAAAACACAACAGTAGACATCAAATTGGAAATGGAAACACTAACACCTTTCGATAATGGAATCGTTGCCTATGGTCTTATTCTCCACGATGTTATTGTGCAGTACAACCCACTCACCGGAGAAGTGAAAAAATTGTAATCTGTATTATATAAATAAAAATGTTGTAATTATTCGTTTAGTTTCATTTCATCCATCGAAGATGAAAGTAGTTGCGCAGAAACAAAAACTACCAATTCAAAATCATGACTTTGATGAAAAGTCTGGTACTTCAAAACATGGCGATTTACTTCCTGATAGTATACGTGGCATTATATGTGGCCCCTCCAACTGCGGCAAAACAAACGCAATGATTAGTTTGCTTACTGAGAAAAACGGTTTGAAATTTAAACATGTATACGTATACTCCAAATCATTAAATCAAAACAAGTATAAACTTTTACAGGAAATCCTACTTCCGATAAAGGATATAGGTTACTTTACGTTCAGCGATAATCAAGATGTGATTGAGCCGAATTGTGCAAAAGCAAACTCTATCTTTATCTTTGATGATATTGCCTGTGAAAAGCAAAATAACATAAGGGCATATTTTTCTATGGGTAGACATAACGATATTGATTGTTTCTATTTGGGTCAAACTTACAGTAAAATTCCAAAGCAATTAATTCGTGACAATGCGAATCTAATTATATTATTTGAGCAAGATGAATTAAACCTAAAACATGTGTATGAGGATCATGTAAGCCCCACCATAAGCATGACATTGTTTCGGGATATGTGTTCAAAGTGCTGGATAGATCCGTTTGGGTTCATAGTCATAAATAAGGATGCTGAAGTCAATAATGGTCGCTATAGGAAAAGGTTTGATGAATATATAATACCTTAGCCTGATTTCAGTGGTTTAGTAGTTACACATCCGTTTAGGTATTAACAGCCCTTTTGCTACAATGGATAATAAGGAGGTGATATTAAAGCGAAAAATTATTCAGGCTCGTAAAATAATACAGCAGAAATACAACCGTCTTAAAACTGCCCGCATTGATAATGAAAGAACGTTTGAAAGTACTTATAAACCTCTAATAGAACCCCTAACTGAAATAGCGAATAAAATGCATCCGGATAAGAAAACAAAGGAGTCCGTTAAACCCAAAAACTCACCTTTGTTCATATTTCGAAAAACATGCTACTACTAGCCCACCACACTTCCTTTCACCAAGGAAGAGTGCTACAAGCCCCCTAGCTCAACTTCCGCTATTTCAAATAAATCCCCCTTCTCGTACACCACCTTTCCTAGAAACATCTGTTGTAGGAGAGATTACTACCGAGGAAGAAGAACCTCTTAGTATCACAGATGATTCCTGTAATGAACCTATCTCTGAAGAATTTCTCGATCAGTACCACGAATTACCTCGTATATATGTTGAACGTATTATGAGGGATCTTGAAGGTGCCATTGATCACACTTATGGAGTCCACTACGACGCCAAAACAGACAAATGGGCAATTGGTAATACCCCCATCACAATTAAAGGAAAGGATATGATCATTAATCGTGTCACGTATAAAGGTACTCCAGGTTTATATGATCTGCTTATTATGAATGAACCCGATTTAAATCTAGTAAATTCAAAGGATAGAAAGAATTATAAACGTATTTTAGCAGCTACGAATGTTGCAAGGCGAGATTATGATGTAAGTGGACAGATTCGAGGAAGCCGCAGCAAAAAGTATACACAAATAATTAAACCCTTGCTGTCATCACCTTCAACTCAGGGAGGTGGAGCTATGTTTTTTAAGGAATTAACAAACAGGCCGATTGAATATAAGTATTGGAATGATGTACATGAACTAATTCGTGATCTAGAAGTATTGTGGGCAGAAAAATTGGCTGGAAACACCGGTGTCGTAAATGATATAATATCAATTGTAGAGGAATTGTATGAAGATGGATACATTGAAAGACCAAACACTAGTTTTCTGAACAATATAAATCAGACTGCATTGATGTCGACATATCATAACTAAAATGCCTCTTGATAAATTTGGACGGTCACATGCCCAGTATCAATTTAAGAAATTAGCCCCTCAGTTTCAACTTATTGATGATAATCAATTCGATATCGAGAATAAGAGACTCAGCAATGTTGCCAACCCCATAGATCCTCAAGATGTCGTCACCAAGCAATACTATTTATCGACAAGGTTGAATTTGGATGGAAACCGTTTGACCCAGTTGGCGGATCCGGAAGAAGATGGTGATGCTATAAGTAAAGGATACCTTGATTTTTGTCTGCAAGCAATTCAGAAAGCTGTTAAAGAGAACTTTAACGCTTATCTAGTGTTGGAGGAAAAACTACATCAACTTAAAGAAATTTTGGATCATGTCCAAATTACAACTCGTCTATGAATTGCACAAACCCACAAGAAAAAATTTTAAACGAAGACGCACAATAATTAAGGGATATGATGACCTCTGGCAAGCAGATTTGGCCGAATTTAACACATATGCCAAACAAAATAAGGGCTACCAGTATATTTTAGTAGTTATTGACTGTTTTTCGAAATACTTGTGGACCAAAGGATTAAAAACAAAAACGGGCTTGGAAGTTGCCAAGGCCATGCAGGCAATCTTCAAAACGGGCCGGAAACCTTCCAATTTGCAGACAGATGCAGGAAAAGAATTCTACAATGACCATTTCACTAAACTAATGCAGCGTTATGGAGTCAACCATTACTCCACCTATAGTACAAAGAAGGCAGAAATTGCGGAACGAGTGATCAGGACCGTTAAGTCTGCCCTATACAAGTCATTCAGCCTACAGGGTAAATATAAATGGATTGATACAATTGACACAGTAACGATGGATTATAACAATCGTAAGCATAGAACTATAGGAATGAAGCCCAAAGATGTCGGTGATCATACAAAGCTAGATGCTTACACTCACATAAAAATAGTTGATAGGAATCGTTATTGTGTGGGTGACATAGTACGAATCAGTAAGTTTAAAAGTATTTTCGCTAAAGGATACACCCCCAATTGGTCAAGTGAACTATTCAAGATTGTGAAAGTTTGCATTACTAACCCAACCACCTACATGTTGGAGGACATGAAAGGATCACCTGTACTGGGAGGCTTTTATGAACATGAATTACAGAAAACAAAGTATCCGGATGTGTACCTTGTGGAAAAAGTGCTTCGCTCCAAGAATAACAAGTTATTCGTAAAGTGGTGGGGGTTGGATGAAAGATCATGGATCAATAAAGACGATTTAGTTTTATAATATAGCTGTAGGGATTGTAACTTTTAGATGAATTAAAACCACATAAAACAATTATAATTGTATTTATTTAAATATTACATCATCTTATAAACCCAAAGTATTTCTATAATCGTTTAAATTACTAGACGGCCATATCCCCGAATCTGGTCCACATCTCCATCCCAAGCAGGAATCACCTTTCTCAATGTTTTCCAAAATCCAGCGGTAAATTTTGTGGTGTTCCTCATTTTCCCACGGTTGAAACTTATATGTAATGTTTTGTTCTAATAATACTTCAATTAAAATAGCAAGGCACTTGTAATTAGCATAATATGCTGCCGTCTCGATACATTCACTTATAATAGAGAAAGTGTCTTTATAACCAATATTTTGTACGCTAGCATTTGTACACAATGAATCACCCCATAATAACTTGTATATGTACATTTTAAGGGGTATGTCACCAAGTAAATTCATGTCATCTAAAATCCTATCTACATCATTAGAGGTTAACGAACCTTTATCGGTACACAAGTTCGTAAAACTTTTAATGGTATTGTCTAAGCTAATTTTTCTATCAAATAATGTCTTAATAATTACTTCCGTTGCACACTTTGAGTTTATAGCACACCAGTTAAAACACTCATCGGGAATAACAATATTTTGCAATATATTCAATATAAATGTATAGTTTTCAGGAGAGGTCAAAGAACGCTTCAGGTACTTTTTATAGATTTGATCACTACTGCACTGCAGCTCTTCCTGCAAGCTGTCCTGAAGACTGCTCATTGTTTACTGAAAGTTGTACCCCCAGGGTCTAGTATCAGTGAAATCAAAATTTACTAAGCCTTTATCGTCATAAGGATTGAGTATGACTTTATTTTGTTTAATGGTAAACACATCATGTTTCTTTGATCTTATGAGGTGTTGATAGCGCCTTATTACGCCACCATCAAATAAAACCTGTTTATAACCATTAATCGTGATCTGCATCACGCTTGCTTGTGTAGAAACCTTTGATTTTTTTACAACCTTTTCATCAACCGCGTAAGCATACATTTTTGCGCGAAGTCCTACAAATTCAACCATAATTTTGCCATGATTTTCATCTTTCATTAAGCCGGGGACCTTTTTATTTACTAGTCCAAAGATGTTGTCGGGACTATAATCAGATGTATCGAATTTATCAATGTCCTCTTTAATACATTCATAGATATCGGGAACCGAAAAGGCGTATATGAGACTATCCGTATCCGTCTACAAGAGCTTAGCACTATTATGGAACTTGGGTGGCGTGTAACCGTAATGAAAATTATATAAAATAGTTTTTGAAACGTCTAAAACACTGAATCCTGCATATATATAGGTTTATTGAAATATACTTCAAGCTTATTCATTTCAATGATAAGCATATCATTGTCAAATATTGTACAACTATGAAAATTTGGTTTTGATATGTAAGCACGAGCACCATAGCGACCCTCCCATTTCGTTACTAGCCGTATGTCCTTATGCTTACGTACATTTTCCATCAGCTTCCCGAAAACACTATTAATCATTAATTTATAGAAATTTTTATCGAATTCATTTTGAGATTGCTGACGCATGGCTGTATTTAAATCTATGCATTTTTTTAACCACGGGGACTGTTTAAAACGTAATATACGGTGTACTTTTACCAACTTCAATCCATATTTTAAATATACTTTTAAATTTCTGTAATGAATTATATAATTACGTTTTGGATACAGGGTAAGCAGTAATTTTTTCATTTTGGAATCAGGTGTGGGTGGAACCATATGTTCGGGTGCCAGCGGTAGATCACTGTGACTCTCATGTAATTCTATAGGATAGTATAAATCACACTCGACTATATAACCAATTTCCGAATCATCGGGATGGTTTATTAAATCTAAACTTTCAATATTAGCTTCATCAACAAAAGAAAAATCGCCAAATGGTAGAAATTCTGACATGGCGGCTCCATATAAATTATTCACGTCGTAGTACATTAAATACACACTTTCCGAGGTGGGATCAAATTTTTCCCCCATGTACTTATTGTTAGCTTTAGCATACCGATTTGAACATTGAGCTACACCACCTCTAATCCCTCTCTCAATAAACATTAGCATATCAATGTCTGTAAATAATTCTAACTTTACTTGTGTAATTTTAAGCATAGCATCGAATGCTAAACCGGGAGCTGTATAATAGTGCAGAGGATCAAGCTCGTAAGTACTTAAACAAGTTTGCCTAAAGTTCTCGAAAATATCTGCTAAAAGTAGTACGTCTGTTTTTAGATACAAATCCGAGTACTCCCCTAACGATTTAATACTAAATTTGTTCCAAACGTTAACCGCATGCGCAAAACTCCCATCACTGATTCCCTCATTATTAAGATGACTGAAAAATGCTTCTTTAGGAGGGAGCGTGGTCTCATTCAATTTATCCCACGTATCAATATACTCATAAGGAAACACACCTTTGCGAACTACTAGAGAAAATTCCTTATCATTGTTGCAACTAGCGCGGGAAATAATTTTTTTACTATCCTCCAAATAGTCTGACAACTTTTCAATACTACTGCTCATAAATCTGAAAGAGTCAATAAATCAAAAACTTAATTTTGGTGCCTTCCATTACCTTCGTAAAAGAGATATATCTTTCTTTGTTTATGGGCAGTAGTGAAATCGAACCGGGAACACTAGCCAATTCTCTAATGATCAAATGAGAATCATAACCTGATAAATTATGGAACACAACTGGCAGAATGTAGGAGTCTGTATAGTTTAGGTTACATGCCTAGTGCGCTGCCCCCCGAAATGCTCCTGTAAGATGATTATGGTCTCTAAATTTTATATCAGAATTAGTAAATGGTTTCCGACAAATGTGACAAATCGTGGCGCTTTCAAATTGCTCAACCTGACTGAAACTTAAAGTAGCCATAGGAATTATTTGATTGATTATTTCGGTAGCCCAATGTGCAATACTTTGAAGCTCGTTAACAAACCATTGAATGCAATCCTTTCCTCTATAAAGACTAAATCGGGATAAAGAATCATCATATGAACACTTCAAATAGTAAGCAATGCTGAAAGGCGTGTGTTTGGAGTGAAATAGAGTATTACCTTCGATACCATTTGCACACTTCTCTAAAATACTTTCTAAATCGGCATAAATGACAAATGGCACATTTTCTTGGAATGCAAAATTTTTGAACTGTAAATTCATTTCCGCTTCGGTAGGCAGCCTAGTAGAGCATTGATTAAGTTGCTGACAGTGGATGGTATGTTTTTGTAGAAGGCGATCTGAAGAAAAATGATTCAAGCATCGGTAACAAATAAATTGCTTGCCCTTGCAATTCGATATCTGTTTTGAAAATAAAGCTGACATATTTTTAATCCATGTGAAATGGTATACAGTATCATCCCCAGCCTGATCAGAAAGTATTAAAAGATTTATGGGTTCTTTATCGCTTTGCTGATTACTCAATACAAAGGGTACAACTTTTTTATCATTTATGCAGTACAAATTAATTGCGAGGTTGTTTAGTTTCTCAAATTTTTTTACATCATCCAGCTGAATGGGGAAGTGAATTGAATCAAAATTCAAAACGTCTAGAAAATGAGGATAACTTTGAACCCTTTCCGTATGATATTGCGCGGGATATAATGCCGAAACAACGGCCCACAAGAAGCAAAACTCATCGTTATTTTTAACATTAACAACAGCATGCTTTACTTCTATGAAGCGTGGAACTTTAACATAAGTTGAACAACCGCCTCTAAATGGGACAGCTATTAATATTTACTTTTAAATGTAAGACTTCATGTACTGCCCAACCGGAATCCCTTTCAGAAAACTCCTCTAATTTTATCCGTAACTTATTATACACGTTTTCATTGTACCTGACACGTACATTGGTTGAAATATCAATAACGCAATTTTTTGTGGCAAAAGTCTTCAACTCAATACTATGATTTTGGGGTTGCATGAAATTACAACCTAAGACCACATTTACCTTTAGTATAGATTGCCTTAACATTAATTTCACCTTACGTGTAAAACTATTATATGCGTTTAGTAAAAATATCAAAGGGTCCTTAATGTTTGATATATTGATTATAATTCCTGTAAGCAGCCTACCATTGAAACATGAGTCTAGGGGGTACCAACGTAATTTATGCATACCTTTTTTATTGACAATTCCACTACCAACTTTCCCTGAAGCGTTCTTTAACCGTCTCAATCTAACCAGATAGCACTTGAGCTCTCAAGCTTAAGTAAGCTTTCATTGGTCTCATAATAAATTTTATGTTTAATTATATCTTGCAATAGCTTGATATTGGTGTTAACTATACGGATGTGCCTGGCAAATTCCTTTTTTGTTTTCAATAAGGGAACAATGCGCTTTGTTAAATTAATCATCTCACTACTACTTGGCATACTCATAGCTAGCAATATGAAGCACACACGTAACAATGAACTTGTAACAAAATGCTCTTCACAACGGTTATAGTCACGATTGTAAAAATATGATGCACAAATTGGTGAGTAATAATAGTTACTCTTTACGTTTAACAAACTGCTCTTCGGTTTACAATAAGACTTTTAGTTAGGATTGTAAAAATATGATGCACACACTGCTGATTAATAATAGTTGCTTTTTACTTAGGTAATTTGTTGTTGTGACGATTGTAATGTATCGACTGACGTGGGACTGTTCTTTATCTACTTATATAGAGATAAGATCGGGTAAGGTCGGATAAGTTCGGCTCACCTTTTCGTAAGCTACGACTCAACAATAGATCGTCTTTATTCTTTTACCTTGAAAATTGTAAGCATAGACTTTGAAGCGTCGTCTTTTTTCTTGATTTGCTAGAATTGAGATTACAATTTATTTTTATAACTCGACTAGAAGAATGAATCACTTTTGTTCTTTTACCTTGAAAATTGTAAGCATAGACTTTGAACAATGGGCCCCCTTTTTGATTTCCTGGAATTGAGATAACAATTTATTTCTAACTGAACAATGGATCGTCTTTGTTATCAGAGGTGTGACCTTGTAAGCATAAACTTTAAATCGTTGACAATGGATCGCCTTTATTCTTGATTTCTCAGAATCGAAGTGTATTTAGATAACAATCTATTTTTATAACTCATAAAACAATAGATCGTGTTTGTTCTCTCATGTGACCTTGTAAACGTAAACTTTGAAGCGTTGACAATAGACCGCCTTTGTTCTTGATTTCCTAGAATTGAGATAACAATCTTTTTCTTATAACTCGACCAGAACAATGAATCGCTTTTGTTCCCTCATGTGGCCTTGAAAATTGTAAACATAGACTTTGAACAATGCATCGTCTTTGTTATTGATTTCCTAGAATTTCAGAAGCTATAACTCAGCCAAAACAATGAATCACCTTTGTTATCAGAGGTGTGACCTTATAAGCATAGACTTTGAACAATGGGCCCCCTTTGTTCTTGATTTCTCAGAATTGAGATGTGGTCGTATGGGGGAAACGGTTGCGAAACAGCTATCTGTTTTGGGAAACGGACCCCCTGTTTTAGGAAACGGCTACCTGTTTTTAGGAAACGGCTACCTGTTTTTAGGAAACGGCTACCTGTTTAGGGAACGGCCACCTGTTTAGAGCACTTGAGGGCGTGGCTTTGAAACATGCACCTCAGGGCTCTTGATTTCTAGAATTGAGATAACAATCTATTTCTAACTGAACAATGGATCGTCTTTGTTATCAGAGGTGTGACCTTCTAAGCATAAATTTTAAATCATTGATAATGGATCATCTTTATTCTCGAAAGAGATGTATTTAGATAACAATCTATTTCTAACTGAACAATAGATCGCCTTTGTTCATTTACCTTGAAAATTATAAGCATAGACTTTGAACAATACATTATTCATGATTTCCTAGAATTGAGATAACAATTTATTTTTATAACTCGACCAGAAGAATGAATCGCTTTTGTTCTTTTACCTTGAAAATTATAAGCATAGACTTTGAAGCGTTTCTTGATTTCCTGGAATTGAGATAACAATCTATTTTCATAATAACGGAACAATAGATAGTCTTTGTTCTTTCATGTGACCTTGAAAGCATAGACTTTGAACAATGCATCGTCTTTGTTATTGATTTCCTAGAATTTCAGAATGACTCAGCCAAAACAATAGATCGTCTTTGTTCTCTCATGTGGCCTTGAAAGCATAGACTTTAAACAATGGGCCCCCTTTGTTTCTCAGAATAGGGCGTGGTCTTGAAACATGCATAGACTTGCTTGAGACCGAGGGCAATGACCATCAGGACTATAATGACCTTGAAGCGGGGGACCTCGAAGAGGCTTACCAACCACATAACCTTGAAGAGAGTTACACACCTGTGGTCTTCAGCTACCCCTTGAAATAGGCAATGTTACCGACCTTGAAATCTAGTAACTTTTCTGGTGACTTTTTCCTAGATCTGGTGACAAATCTAGTGACAAAAGTGGATCAGGATCCGTATAGCTATACTACTCAGTATCTTTGGCTGATGCTCGCTACAGTTGGTATCTTGGGATGACATTTTGGTGAGCCCTGCCCATCCAGAACAACCTGTACGAGATCGTTGGATTTTTTGAAATTTTAGTATGTTATTTGGCATGTAGAAGTATTTTTTACCATTGCGCCAAACCTTTAAGTATACTGGGTGTTGCAGAAAATGTGGTCAATTCAATATATGAGTGTGGAACCACTTGTTAAATATGTATAATTACTTTTGGTCTTATTTTAGAGAGTTATGTGGAGGACGCTGAAATACTTTAATGTTTAAACTCAATTGTATGTTCTACGAACAAAATTATAAATATACAGGGTCGTTCTTGTAAGTCGCAGCCGGTAAAATGTCTTTTTTTATTGGAACACCCTAAATAATTTTGTATTCTTAAAAACTCCATAACTAGCTGACTTCTCCTAATTATGTCTAAAATAACTAGTGTATAAAAACTACCGAGAACTTCGAAGAACGTTTTATATGTTTTTACATGTAGACTATCATGTAATATGGTGTATCAAGCTGCTTTCAAAAATGTTCAAACATTGATGCATTTCAGCGTTTTTCGTAACGGTTTAAATTAAGTGCAAGTTATTCGAGAAGTATTTAATACCCATCAGAAATACTTTTTTTCTATAATTCAAAAGAATTGCATAGGGTAATAATAGTTCATCTAATGTGCAGGAGAGTTTTCGACCCTTGCCGGCTTGTTGCTTTAATAAGCATAGGCGGAGATGTATCTTATTTAATCAATTTATTATTTATAAAAATACGTTTAAAAATATGTTATACCTACGGAAAAGGCAATAGAATATTCATAAATTGGACTGCAACTACAGATTTAAAACATGATTATTTGTTAATTCTAACTACTTATACCATTACCTGCTACAATACATTTGTTTTAAAGAAAATGCAAAAAATGGTTAATGCATACGTAAATAAATGAATCAGGTTGTCGAGAGTGCGTAGGAAAAAGGAATCCACCCCCGCACAGTTTCAATGGTGTGCAATATGGTGCTCCAAAGAAACCGTTTAGAAATACTATAACCTTAGTGCTATTCAGTCCTCGACACGTTATTACACAGTTAGTACGTTCCCAACACAAAATCTGCATTTTTCTCAAACCGTGGTAATAAATAAGACATAAAATCTAAAATAACCAGTTACGGAGCTACAGGCTGTTGAAATTTAAACAGTAATTTATTGTTAGTGGAGTTGATATGCCTATTTCCACAGTTTTTGATTTTTGAGCGCGACGTTTCGGAAGAGGGCTCTGCTTTCGTCATTAAGCTTACTCTTGAGAAGGACCGTTTTCACACTTCAGTCCAATTCATACGTTATATATAATTTTTTTTCCAAGCACTTGACTACTCTCGGATTCAAACGTGGTGCCTTTAACTTACTAGTCTGACACCTTTACCGCAAGAGCCACTGAGTACCTCAATATTTTTAGAACTTATGTATATATATATATATATTATATATATATATATATATATATATATATATATATATATATATATATATATATATATATATATATATATATATATATATATATATATATATATATATATATATATATATATATATATTATATATAACTTTTCGTGGTTGCGCAGAAGCTTCTTGCGCAGGTGTATTGCGCTTAAGCTTCTTCGCGCATTAATGGAATCCATATGCATTTCATTTTTACACTAGTTTGGCTTATTGGATTTTCTGCTAGTGGCTTCTTTGAGTTTCCGACGAGTTGTGTTCTCGTCCTCTGCCACTATCTGTATGATATCCCATTGGATGCGGTGGTCTTCGTTCCAGACATGTTCGGCGATTCTTGATCTTTCTGTTTCGCTCTTGCCGACGTTGTTCCTATGTTCCTGCGTTCTCACTGTGAGTGGTCTACTGCTCTCTCCTATGTATGCTCTGCCGCATTCGTATGGTAGGTTGTATACACAATTCTTGGAATTCTGATTTTCATTGTATTGTTTGGTTTGGGTTAGTATCTCCTGACCGTTCTGGTCGATTTGAAGGCAGTGCGTATCTTGTATTTGCTGCGTATCCTTCGTATTTTGTCTGTGGTACATTGTATGTATGGTATTATCGCTGTTTATTTAGGTTCTTCTTTTTGGGTTACCCTTTCCCTGTTTAGGTTAGGTGTTAGATCGGGGTAGCCATTTTCTTTGAGTGTTCTAGCGATATTTCCTTTTTCATTGTTCTGGTCCTCGCATTTTGAGCATATTGTTTTTGGAGACTGTTGATTGGAGTTGTAGTGTAGGTACCTCCCCGTGTGGGTAGGTTTTCTGTATACGCTTGTCGTGAAAGTATTGTCATTCCTTTGTACAAGTGCATCCAGGAATGGCAGTTTTTGTTCCGGCTCCAATTCCATTGTTAATTTTATGTAGGGTGCGCGGCTATTTAGGTAGTCTAGGAATTCATCTAGCTTATGCTTGCCACGTTGCCAAACTACGACAGTATTGTCCACGTATCTAAGCCACATCCTTGGTTTCACTGTGAATTCGTATATCGCTTGGTCTTTAAAAAAAGCATTACATATAACATATGAATTCGACTCAAGTGCGTAAACAATCCTTCTGAGGACTAAGCCTGATAAGGGAAGCAGAGTCCGCTTCCAAAACGTCGCACTCAAAAAGAAAAAACTGTGGAAATTTTCCGATCAACTCCACTAATAGGAAACCACAGTTACAAAACACATGTAACACAGAATTAGTAATTTATTGACGTCGTCAAAGCTTACTATTTTGTATAAATTCTTTTTTCATCAAAAAGAGCTGGGAAAAAGTTTTGGTAAATAGGAAGTTGCTTTTCGCCCCAGGGATCGAACGTTGCAAAATGGTTGATGTTCAATACCCAGTCACTAGTTATTTTAGATACCTTGTATAGGTTGCTGAGGTTGACTTATTAAAGAGCTTTCAAGAATGAAAAATGATACAGTGTTCCATTGAAAAAAGAATGTAAACCACACTATATATTTATAATTTAGTCCAAAAATCGCACAATTTTTTTCAGAGGTTGGAATATCCCAGCGTCTTTCGTAATTTTAAGAACAAAAATAATTTTATTTCGTAAGTGGTTTTTACCTACAGAGATTGGCTTTTCGTTAAACGTGCACCTTTCTCGCTTTTAATTCAAAATGTAGGTGAACCTTTAGATGAGAATAAGTAAATCAATTTATAATTTATCTCTTCGGTGAGTAAGCAATATTAAAGCATATTCTTTATTTAAGAAAGATTCGTATTCTCTGTGTATATTTTTATTCCGACATGTCGCAAACTATAGCTTTTGTGGGTCAAATTGCTCGTAATAAATACAGGAATAAAACTGTTTGTTTACTAAGTACATTCACTCAGATCTAGTAGAGTATGGAAGTAACTTATTTTTTAACATTGTTACTTCTGTTAAATACATGTATATAGTTGAGTTTTAGTCTCGAGTGTCGTTAGTCAAAAAGTAAAAACCTGGATATTATTAATGTAAATGTTGGTCGTCGTCGCTGTGAACTTTCTGCACTGTTTAGATATAGGTATAACTTACCGGTTGAGGAGGAAAGCAAAAACTCGAAATTGTGTTTAAGCTGTAATTTTTATTTAATAAGATGTATTGACAATGAAAATAATCCATCGTCTATTCCTATGAAGGTAACGGTAGCAAGTAGATGCTGTTTTGTGTGTGTGTGACTAGCATTAGCTGCTCGGGTTGATTTCTTTTTAAAAACAAGCATATTTATTCACAAAGAGACAACATGCTGCCAACAACATTTAAATAAGACGGAAATGATCAGTTAATTAATATGAAATATAGAATTTCGTTACCAATGAAAGTGCTCTTAAGTGGTGAAGAAGTAAGCCAGTGGTTTAATGTTTTTAAAGAACTGACGAATATATATATATATATATATATATATATATATATATATATATATATATATATATATATATATATATATATATATAAGCACCCAGGATCCGCGACATTAAAAATATACAGTACCTAGAACAATTTAATTTAATTTTAATTTAATTCGTTGAAGTCAGCTAGTTAAGGAGTTTTTAAATATATAATAGATATTTATGTATTAAGGGCATAATCAGAAGATTATGGCTCGAGGGAATGTTAAAAGCCCGACGCGAAGCGGAGGGCTTTTATATTCCTGAGAGCCATAATCTACAATTATGCCCGTGGTACATACAATGTTTTATTTTATTTTGCACCATGAAACTGGAACAAAATTTTAAAAAGATTCAGTATTTTAGCCAAGTTTTTAAATGCAAATGCAGTGAAATAAAGTCGACAGTAGGCTAATTTGTTGTTATTAAGATACTGTGATATTGCTAAATTGTTGTTAAAGTACTGCTTGTTTGTAAATAATTTGCATTCTAAAATGGAAGGTGAAAACGCAAAAACTTATTCACAAGAAATTTTAGATGAATTTGAGGAGAACAAATTTTATTACTATTATTTTTATTAATGAAGGTTGTATAGTAAGGTTGTTGTTTCAATAATTCTTTCAACTTACGTGACATATCATGTCATGTGTTTGCTGCTTAGCAACAATGACATTTCCGTGCTATAAAACCACATTACGCCCGCATTTGGGGGCGTATAAGGAACATTATGGTGGCAAAATAAAATAAAAATTATTTAGAGTGTTCTGTTGAAAAAAACATTTTACGGGCTGTACTTGACTTACATGAACGACCCTGTATATTTATAATTTTGTTCGTAGGACGTATAATTGAGTTTAAAAAGTATTTCAGCGTTTTCCCCCCAATTCTCTAAAATAAGTCCAAAAATAGTTATATTTGACAAGTCATTTCCAAACGCATAGAGTTGTTTGACCCCATTTTCTGCAACACCCACAGGTTTGGCACATTACTTTTACATGCCAAATAAACTGAAATTTAAAAAAAAATCTAACGATCCCGAGTTTAGTGCCTTGTCCTATGTTTTCTGTCACTGGCGAAAGCAAACAGCCCATTTGTGCCCCTTCTATCTGATTTTATCTTTGTTCCTCGTCGATGAAATTTGCTTGTTAAGGCAATGTTCTATTACTATTAACGAATCTCCGGCTGGTTGATATGTTTGTTTTATTATTTTCAGTGTATTGTTGATCGGCTCGTTAGCGATATTACGTCGAAGCTGATCAGTAAATAATCTGGTTGTACATTGTGTTGTACATCTCGATGAGCACTTCAGATTTAATACTTAAACTACTTAGCTTTATGGGTTTTTTAATGATGTATTTTTGTATTTACGTTTTTTACAAATCTAAACGTATCGATAACACTTACAGTTACCGTTTTTAGTTGTAGTAAAATCTTTTAGAAATGTTTAAGATGTTGAAACAAATTTTTGAAATATGAAATTTGAAAACACAAATGTAAACCTGGTATTAATATAACAGTATGATAAACGTATCACACCAAATATGGAATGCAATTTCAGTAAAGAATAACTAGATCTTTAATATGAAAATGTAAAGTTTCACTATTATTACGTATAATAAAGTATTCACCTTCTTTGGGTTTTTTTAATGGTGTATTTTTATATTATACTATCTAAAATAATAATGAGTTTGTCTTGACAATATTTCCATATTGCCAAATTGAATGTCATGATTTAGATTATTTAAGGCATGGTCAGTTACCGCAGAATTCTCTGGTTGACCTAATACACAAAATCTCATATGTTCCTTAAGCCTTCTATCAAAGCTACGTTTTGTGGCTCCAATGTATACTTTTCCACATGAACAAGATAACTTATACACATCGGAAGATGATAATAGGTTTGAAACATCTTTTGGTATAATTAAACCTTTAGTAGATCGAGCAAAACGAATTTATGGCCCTGAATTTCTGAAGGATAATTATAAATATCTGATAAAATCCTTAGAAACTAATGGATATTCACTTACAGATATTTATAATGTTATTAGACCTTCTAGATGTAACCTTAAAGAAAAACCAGTTCTTAATGTTGGTACTGCTTTTCTTCCTTTCATAGCTAATGTTGCAGATATAATTGAAAAAATCCTAATTATATATGCCATTAGGACTATTTTTAAACCTACAAGAAAAATTAAGCAAGATTTACGATCACATAAAGATGTTTCAAATTTATTATCACATTCCGGAGTATATAAGTTGTCTAGACATGTGGAAAAGTATATTTTGGAACCATCAAACGTAGCTTTGATACAAGACGTAAACAACATATAGATTTTGTAGATTAGGTCAACCAGAGAAGTTTGCGGTAGCTGACCATACCTTAAATAATCTAAATCATGACATTCTATTTGACAATATGGAAATATTGTCAAAACAAACTCATTATTATGTTCGTTTACAAGGTGACGCTATTGAGATATACAGGGTGTTACAGTTTTTTGTAGCAAGACTTTAATAGTCGATAGAACTTTTAAAATTAAGACAAAAAGTTCATATAAACATAGGTTGCCAAACGATTAGTTTTGAAGATACAGGGTTTCAAAGTTTTAATTTTTTTTTAGTTCTTTTAATTTATATTTAAAACTATTTAAAATAATAAATCCGAATTTAGTACACATATTACACTTTTTAAACTCAATATTAAGAGTAGTTTAACGTTTATCAATATCAACAGAATAGTAAATTTTCTGGGGTGGTATACCTTTATCCCCGAACTTTTTCATGCGACGCCTCTAACTCTTAAAAATAAAAAATTTAGATTTCCCATTTGATTTAGGAATTTTTTTGTCTGCTGCTTTTTTTTCGAAAAATGCACAGTTTTTGAGATAAATTAGCTATAATCCATAAACAGCTTCCAAATGGTAAGTAAAGAACGTGTGATGCTCCCGCAAAAAATAGTATGCCATGAAAAGAACAATAAAAAAAAGAACCAAATTATGTCAATTCTCACGTTTTTTTTTTGTTAATAAAAAGAAGTACTCCACTGATTTTTTCCTAACTTTTCAGTTGAACTAAATAAAGGAAAATAAAAGTAAAACAACAAAATAAATATTAATAAAATAGGTATTTATTGTAAAAAATTGGAAAGAATTCCTATTTAAGATTTTAACAAGGACGAAACGAACGAAATAAATAAATTAAACAAATAAACTTAACCTATAACAACAAAACAAAAACGCTATCGTAATAATAAATAAATTTAAAGAGACTGTTCAAAATGTGAACCATTTTGTTGAATACATAATTCACACCGACGAATATTAACTAAAAATTGTCTTATTTCATTACACGCACCCCTAATTCTATCAATGAGTTCATCTCTTGTTGTCACAGGAGTTACATACACCCTTTCTTTTAAATACCCTCACACCAAAAAATCTAAGGGATTTAGGTCTGGAGATCTTGGCGGCCAGGGAACTGGGCCTGCATGACCGATCTATCTTCCTGGATAATGGTTGTCCAGCCAGTTTCTAACGATTCTGCTATAATGAGCTGGACAACCATCAAGCTGGAACCAAGCCGTTCCTCGTAAATTTAAGGGAATATGTTCGCACATATTCCCATGTTCATTCTCTAAGAATTCCAACAAAGCCGCAGCACTCATCCGAGGTGGTAAAATGTAGGGCCCAAAAAGGTGATTATTGTAAATACATATCCAGACGTTCACACTAAATTCTTGTTGTAAAGTGTCGGGCGAACTACATATGGATTTTCATGTGCTCGGACTTGCTGGTTTTGAAAATTTACCACACCACGACGAATGAAGCAGGATTCATCGGTCCATAAAACATTATTTAAAAAACCTGTATTGTTATTTTCAGCAAGAATCCATCAACAATACGCAACTCTACGTTCTGCATCCCCTGCTTGTAGTCCTTGAACAGGTTGTAGATGGTAAGGATATCTTTGATCCAGTCTTAATGTTCGGTGAATAGTAGCATTTGAGACTCGACCTAAAGTTACGGATACTCTTCTAATGCTAGTTGTGGGATCTCTATCGAATTCACGCAAAATTCGTCGTGCAATACTTCTTTGCTGCCTATGATTATTATTTTGACGACCATGCACATTATTTAACCCTTGACTTATAATTTGTTGGTGAACTCTTACAAATACTGAAGGATGCGGAGCTCTTCTAAAAGGAAATCTTCACCTATATTCACGGGCTGCTGCTGCTGAACTCCCATTAACAAAGCCATAAATAAAATGGATATTCGCTATTTCTTGATAAGAAAACAAAATGGCATTTTAAAAGATCACTTTTGCAATAAAAATTAACACAATAGAATATGTAAATAAATTACATTCTTTCTTATGCACAAGTCGTATTTAAAATAAAACGTGAGAATTGACATAATTTGATTCTTTTTTTTTATTGTTCTTTTCATGGCACACTATTTTTTGCGGGAGCATCAGACGTTCTTTACTTACCATTTGGAAGCTGTTCAAGGATTACAGCTAATTTATCTTAAAAGCTATGCATTTTTCGAAAAAAAAAGCAGAAGACAAAAAAGTTCCTAAATCAAATGGGCAATCTAAATTTTTGGTTTTTAAGAGTTAGAGGCGTCGCATGAAAAAGTTCGGGGGATAAAGGTGTACTACTCCAAAAAATGTACTACCCTGTAGATATTGATAAACGTTAAACTACTCCTAATATTGAGTTTAAGCAGTGTAATATGTGTACTAAATTTAGATTTATTATTTTAAATAGTTATGAAGATAAATTAAAAGAACTGAAAAAAAATTAAAACTTTGAAACCCTGTATCTCCAAAACTAAGCATTCGGCAACCTATGTTTATATGAACTTTTTGTCATAATTTTGAAAGCTCTATCGACTATTAAAGTCCTGTTACAAAAAACTGGAACACCCTGTATAAACACTCAAATAATTTTAATAGACGAAAATCTCAGTTTAAATAGATTTTGACATCTTATAAGTAAAAAAAGGCACGTCTTGACTTTGATTTTAATTTTGACTTTTGGTATGCATAGTTTTTTTGCTGTTTTTCCTAGACCTTGAAGCAAATGCTTTACCAGTTGTATGTAAAATTACCACAGCATTAGAATTCAACGTAAGTAGTTGAAATTAAAATTAAAATTAAGAAAAAACGTTCTGCATTATCCTTTTCATTGTTAATAAGTAATAACACTTGCAATTATTCACAAAGCTATTTCTTTGTTAGATATAACTGGTTTATTTTAATTTAAGTCATGTTTATACTTGTGAATGCTTCTATCATTTTTAAATTGAAGCTTTTCACAACTTTACACTTACATCATAACTTGATTAAATTTCGTTAAATGTGTTTTTTGGCTGACATTTTTTATTGTTAGCCTTGACCGTTAGAGGGTGTTCTGATTTGTCATCTTTAAGACAGTTTATTAAGATTTAATTTTTAATGATATTATTCTCTATTAAAATTAAATTCTATAGTTGGCTTTATACGTTTCTCAAACTGTTATATTAGTAGCACGCTGATGTTTATGTCATCATTTTTCAACTTTCACAGAATTGTTTCAGTATCTTTAACAATTTTAATAGATATTACTACTGACGAACATAACTGTAAGTGTTATCGAATACATCAAATACACCATTTAAAAACCCAAAAAAGGTAAGTACTGTATTAGATCCTTGGTAAATTAAATATTGTTACGCTGCTTTGAAAATGACAAATCAGAATATCCTATAACGCTCGGAGGCTAACAGTGAAGAATGTTAGAATCAAAGAGCAAATTTAATAAAATTATGATGTAAGTATAAAGTTGTCAGAAACGCTAATTCAAAATTCATAACTGTTTTTGCGAATAGAAAATTACAAAGCTAGGAAAATCCAACTAAGAAATACCTTTGTTAATAAAAGCAAGTATTATTTTACAGTTAAAACACACGTACGTTTTATATAATTTTTAATTTTAATAACAATAATGTTCTTTATTGTCCAACAGTACAACCAACTGGACATTCAAATCGACATTAAAATTAGCTTGAATAGCTAATAATCGAGTTCAAATTATAATAATAAATTAATATCACATGCAGTAGAAATAGTAGTAAAGTTTTTGTTCATAACATAAACAGGAGATTTGCAAAACAAATTTCTGTTTGCTCTAGAGTTAAAGAAAGTAATTGTCTGGCGTGTAATATTTGGCACTAGAGACTTAATTTGCGATAGCAATGTAGTAAAATCAACCTCGTTATGCAGTAATTTATATAAGAAAGTGACAGAGATAATAACTACGTTTGGAGAGTGGGCTAAATTTTGTCATCAAAGATGTTAGATCTGCTCCCTGCTGTGGATATATCCTAGATAATTTGTAACATATACGCCGAATATATTCAATACTATTTATGTGGTTGTTATATATTGGATACCAAATAATCGCACTATGTTCAATCTTAGAGCGAACAAAACTAATATATAAAGTTATTAAGCACTCAACATTAGTTATTCTAGTTAAAAACCCTAACGATTTACAAGCTGACTTAGCTATATAGGAAATATGTTTATCAAAAGACAATACAGAGTCAAATATGATATCGAGATCCTTAATTGTTTCTACTCGCTTCAATACGACACCATTAATATTATAATAATACCTAATTTTATTTTGTTTTCTAAAAAAACTTAAAACCTTACTTTTGTACACGTTTAAGTTTAGTCTACACCACAGATCAATGTTCTCTAAATTAGATTGCAGAACTACACAATCCTGAACAGAGTTAATGGTGGCATATTTTCAAATCATCAGCAAATAACAGTTTTTGATAGTCGTTAATAAAAATTAAAAACAACAGTGGGCCCAAATTGGATCCTTGCGGTACACTACAGCTGGCCGAAATTACATTGGATTGGTGGTTATTAAATTCCACGAACCGATATCTTCCCGACAGGTAGCTTTTAAAGAGTTTAATTATATTTTCACTAAAGCCAAACATTTCTAGCTTTTGTAAGATGATCTGGTGGTTTATTTGGTCGAATGCTTCCTGTATATCTCTACAGATGACGTGTACTTGTGCGCGATTATCCAGTTCTTCTGCTAGAAATTGACTAATTAGAGATAGATTCGTAATCGACCTTCTACGAAACCTTGTTCATACGGTGAGATATAGCTTTTTAGTTAGGAATAAATCTTACTACGCACAGCACTTTTAAGTATTTTACTGAAATTATTTAATATTGAAATAGGCCGATAATTTTTTACATTTTTAGGATCACCGTTTTTCAGTACAGGACACACTCGCGACGTCTTCCATATGCCCGGAATTGTGTTTGTTTTTAAAATAAGATTATAAAGAATAGTGAACCGTGTATCGTAATATTGATTCATAGTCCTTAACAAAACTGGGAATTTTATCACAACCAGATGTCATTTTTTTTAACTGCTTAACAGCGTATAAGATACCCTGTTCACCAACTCCGTCATCCAAACATGATCCCTAGAGAGCGGATTTTATGCACTATAAAATTCCGAAATATGTGCATATATATGCACTTAAAAACCTTAAAATATGCACCAAAAATGCATTATTAATTCAAAATATGCATAAATATTGAATCTTCTATTTACCTGTGTTAATTCCAAATTATAACATTAATATATAAAAAAGTATATATGCTTGTGATGTTTTAATAGGAAAAAGATAAATTGCATACAAACTTATTATTTTAACATTTAAAATTATGTGTTATTTAAAAACTACATATTTGCTTATATACAATACATTTATGAAAACTGCACCCTGTCATTACTACTTACAAAGCAATTATTATTTTAACATTATTTTAAAATTATGTGTTATTTAAAAATTACAATATTTTTCCAAGTTTTCGGGCAGAAAATTTTGGCGTCTGTCCGATAGTATGTTTTTGTACAAAGAAAAACTTCTTTCTACATCCACAGAAGTTATGGGTGCATATCTTAATGCGGCTAATATGGCCAAATCTAAATTTATAACAAGATCATCGGAATTTTCCTCAAGTTTCAGAACTTTATTAACTTTTAGTAACAACTGATATCCACTGTTTTTTTGTAAAATTTCATTTAATTTATTAGAAATAGTTTTACCAATATTTCCTGAAACAGCAGAAATCAGCTGTTGAAATTCATTAATTATTTGCATAGATTCAATTAATGACAATGCTTCCGTTTCTAATTTAGCAATGGTTGAACTTACAAAATAGTAATTTGCTTTTATAAACGCCAGCTCATTGCGCAATTGTGTTTTCTTTAAAATGATATATGATATACTAGACTGCGCCTCACTTAAATAACCAATCATTAAATTTGCAACATATCGCCCGCAACAATCTGTAGTTTCATCTACTATAAAATAAAGATATTTATTTTTTGTAATTTTCTTTATATGCCCCATAGTTTCAAGATATAAATCATTAATATACCTTTTTCGAAGCGTGCTTTCATCTGGCACTTGCTTTTTACTAACTTTTTCTAAAAATGACCTAAAACTAGGATTTTGCAATTTCTTTAATGGAATATTGGCTTTAACAAGTGCACTACACAATTCGAAATTAAATTCCTCTTGTGCATTTCTTTTGGCCGTTTCTTGAAACAACGACTGGCGCAAAGGTGTCTGACAAACTTTTGTTTTCTTAAATGTTTCTAATTTTCTGTTATGAAGAGAGGTTTCAATGTGCTGTGTAACTTGAGATTTCCTTTCGCACATGATCTAAGGAAAAATTAATTTTAAAAATAAGTATCTAATTGCGTTTAAAAACTGATAAAACGGTGAATTCAATAACCTACATCAATTAATAAGGGTTTAATTTCCGAAATCAATTAAAAATATGTAATGGTAGTTACTATTTTTCCACAGGCTATGCAAAACACTTTTTCATCATCCAGACGTAGCTCGGATATATTTTTTATCCATACTTGAACTAAACTATTTTTAACTTTCGGCATCTTGAAGTTCACTTAACAAAGCCGTACCATTCAATTACGTCTTCGCCCAAAGAATGTTAAAATTTTGCATTTTGTCCGTTACTCCCAAATTATTTTCAAGAAGGATTAACTAACTAAACACTTACCTTGAAAAAGTCCAAATAACTTTAACCCTTGATTGAGAATTCTCAATCAATGCTTTAACTATCTACTTAGGTACCATTGGAATTTTCAAATACTACGAAATAGCGGCATTGAAACTTCATAATCCGGAAGTATTAACGTTGCACTTAACTGCAGGTAATAATCTTTCTTTAAACCTGTCTTATTCATATAAAAATACATTTCTTAGTTAGACACAATAACAAAATTTAAAATAAGTTAGAATAATGCATTTTAAAGCGAATTTGGGAGATATAGAAAAAATGCGAAATATGTGTTAATTATGAATAAAAAGGCAAAATATGCATAAAATTGCAATATATGCTGTATTTGGCGAAATATGCAAAATATTCAACAATTAATTAATGTCAAATGATTGCATTTAGTGCAATTCGTCTAAAAACAAAACGATATTCTTCAACTATAAAAAATAAGCGATGTGCATTTTGCATAAAATCTTCACTCTAATGATCACAGTGGTAGTTGCTATAATTGTTATAATTATAAGCAATATTGTCTTCGGATTTAATATAAACACTTGCAAAGTAATTGCTGAAGATGTTGATAGTCTCCCTCGGCGTGTTGTATTCCGTGTTGTCATGGTACATGGAACCCGGTATTCTTAAAGCGCCTTTTATGCATTAAACATATTGCCACAACTTACTACAATCACCTTTAATGGTATTTCGTAAACCAATATGTTTTATAAGCATCCCGTATTAGGCGTTTAGTTAACCTTCTAAATTTTTGATGATAAAATTGAGTTTTCAGTGTTTTGTATTTTTTGTAAGACTCCTTCTTAAGATCACTAATAATGACTTTAGAATTTCAAGGAAGAAACTGATGTTTTGTTACTGCCAGTACTATAAACGGGTACAGTTTCATTCAATACTTGCTATATTTTTCTGCAAGAGAGTTCACATGTAAGTTTGTATCGTATATATTACCTAAAAATGTCCAATCTGTAGACATAAGCTTACTGTACAGGGTGGTCCATTTTCGCTGTTTTCTTATGGGAAATACCCTTTCTATTACAGATAGACAAAAAGTAATATGGGGTCCATTTGCTCGATTTTGGTGTTAATTAAAATCCAATAGTCACAATCAATATATCTCTGACCGTTATTGCCCAATTAGCCAAAATATGCTATAATTAATTGCTTTTTTTAAGTTTTTCTTAATTGGTATATTTATTAAGGATAACAGTTGGCTTAGAAAATCAGATATGAAATGAAATGAAAATATTCTACTCAAAGAGAAATTTCACTTCCAGTCATATATTTTAGAGACATTTTGTAATTCAAATAAGTTTAATTGTTGTTCTTGTGGAATGGTAATAAATTATAAAATCTAAAGATTGAATATAAAATTATCAAAAAACCTGAAATGCTAACTGAAATGAAATGAAAATAAACAGCATAACATCATCAGAAATTATGAAAATCAATTTTATACGTATGTAAACATCTAATTTTATAAACTAACAAAAATATGAACACAAAATATCAATATAAAAAATACACTAAAACTACAAATATTTTTCAAACTGTGCGCCCTCTTTTTGGATGCAGACTTCGGATCGTCTTCTAATTGAATTTATAGAGTTATGTATAGATGATGGTGTTAATTGTGTAAAAGACACACGAACACTTTCTTTTAACTCATTCACAGTATTATTAGTTCTTTTGTATACAACGTTTTTTTAAAAAAAAACCCATAAAAAGAAATCTAGAGGCGAAAGATCGAGTGAACGAGCAGGCCACAAAATTGGTGCTTTCGTTACCATGCAGCTATTAGGAAACCCCAAATTTAAGTAGTCACTAACTACACAGAAATTATGTGCGGGAGCTCCGTCTTGCTGAAATATGACATTGTTACACGTCCAAACCGCACTAGGCGTCGTGTATGCTTACTAATGTAAGCGGGTTGCCAAGCCAGCTAACAGGGAGATGGGCGTGGTCGAAATAAGAAGTAAAATGAATAATTAATACGCTCAAACACCTTACACCGATATTCAAACCGCTCAGTCCGGGAAAATATGTCTCAAGGCGCCACCACAATCGAAACTTTGCTAAAATAATTGTCTTAAGCTGGGTGTTAATTAACCCTACTTGATTGTGGAAAGTAGGATTGTGCTTACTCAGTAAACTCTCACACGAGGGTCCTAAAACAACCACTCGTCCCAAACAATTCAACTCAAACTCAAATATATTTAGTATTACCCAGGTTATTAGAAACTTTTGAATACACCTCGTAAACCAAAATTTCCAAAACAAAATTTATCACTCGAATTTAACTGCATTCACGTAACCAACAGTTATACAAAAAGAAAAAAAAACTGAAATACACGGGTCGTCACGAACTTCCTGATTGTACCCTGTACATCCAGAATACCAAAGTTATAACACGTTAACTGAATATATTCTACGTATCCCTCGTATACATATAAAGTTAAATTTCTACTTATTAATGAATAAAATAGCTCTTCATTCAATGATCGATAATTAATTTTTTTTTAAATTCCTAATCAAAATAAAATCAATGTCATCGGCTTAATAATTGTTCCTTTATGATACCTCTGAATCGTATAGGACATTCGTAAATATGTAAGTTCTCAAAACTCCATCTCACAGTTATACTTAATGAAATTTTAAAATCAACAGCTGATCCGTCATTAGTGTATTGCGTTAAACGAAACTAACATGAAAATCTTCTTTTTAAAATTAACCTGGCAAATATAACCTTTCAGGTTGTTCATTAATCTTAAAACCCAAAATATGCAAAGTCTACATTTAAATTGTCGAAAACTAGGTCACCAATTAAGTAAACGTCACAAATGTGTCTCATAACTGGCTAAATAAACAACAGAATAAACTTTAACGATAAATATATATATATATATATATATATATATATATATATATATATATATATATATATATATATATTGTCACAAAAAACAAATGTTTACATACACTACAATAGCGTGGTTGAGAAACCAAACCACCACATTACTGTCAATACAAATTTGCGTTTCTGCAAAAATTCTTCTACTAAAACAGCCAATACAACATAACTCGAGATCGATTACCTTTTTCCTTCAACACTAATTAATTAATAAAAAAAAAATTACACAACAATACGCAAATAAACTAACCAAAAAGATAATCGTGCTAAACTGAGTTTTCAAAATTCTTAAATGTAATTCTTACTTAAAGACTGTCCATTCATCCTTCGCTTTTCTTTCTTCTCTCTTCCCGTAAACCAATTATTTGTAGTCCATGTGTATCCTTAGATTGCCTGAAGGCACATAACAAGTACTCCACAATCCCGCAAACACTTATTACTTTCGGTACTCGCGAATAGTCTAACTATACGAGGTTATTACTCCAATAACGCGTAATAAACTGTACACGTTTGGTTGCCTCTTTAAAGTTTCTTGCAACCTTTAGGACAATTTAGCCCTTCCTTACACAATTAAACTTTGAATGTCATATAAAATTACTTTAACATTGGCTCAATTTACTACGAATATTTCGTTCACTTAAAGGTGGTCCCATAAATAATTTGAACTAAGGATCATTACAAGCACACGCGCCGCACTCACACTATAACGTAACAACTATTATCTTATTACAAATCTGCTTACGAACTTTTTTTTCTTGAAGAACAAAAAAAACATAAACTGAATTTATCTTCAATCTCAATTTTATTAATTGTTTTATTTATGAATGTCTTATACGATTCATCCCCTTTTGGGTTACGCAGTTGTTTCAACAATGACTGCCTTCAATATTATTCACAAATATAACTCCAACTCAACCCATTCTGATGTCACACATCACCTCGCGCGCGCGTATTCCACCGAGCTCTCACCAAAAAGCAAAAAGCAAAAAGCCCCCTTCAATCTCTGACTTTCCTATTTATACCTCAAGCCATCCATCTTTAAACATGTCTAACTTCCTCGCTATATTCACCAATGGTATTCACTCAAATTTTCTTAGTGACGACTGATGCTACCATCTGCACAAACACGCTTGTAATTACAATACATCGCCATGTTTGTTCTTACCTGTAAATTTTACAATTACTTTATGGAGAAGCCATTTCTCGTCATCACATTCATTCAGTGGCCACTCTGGACCATTACACAACTTTCAACGTTTATCTCTCATATGCGCTCATCCTCCTTCCGCAACATTTGCAAAAATAAGTACAGTCTAAGGTCTCAAATCCCATATACGTACACGTATTCTCAAAACTGATTGCACAACATTACGAGAACTTTCTATAATCAACAATTAAACATACCAAATCTTTCTCTACATATTTCCTAAAACATTGTATACTTATACATTCACATCTTCCGGCAAAGATTACTCCTTTATCCTCCAACATTCCATTCCTCATTCAGTAGTCAACAGTAGCAAACATTATCGTCCCATCGACACATTTCTCTTCACATTTACATTCATCAGAATCTATTTATTCCAACACCAATGTCTCTATAACATTCAAATACACGTATCTGCATACTGAATGATATCTCTCCTAAATTGCCAGTGGCGTATCACCCACCCACATACATTATGCATATACACAAAAAAAAATTTTTTTTCGTTCAAACTCAATACACCCGTACTCAAAACACGTAATACACGTCATTATAACATCTTACATACAGGGTGCGTCAACACAACTTTACAACATTGCAATATTGTGCTAAAGGAACTCTCTAGAGATCCCTCCAAATGAATTGGTTGAATATCGAGATATTTCATTGAGTTTAATGTTCCTTCATACATTGCCTCCTGCGGACTACACCGACATGCGCGTTAGTATCTGACCAGTAAGGTAAATTGTGATTATTAAAAATACTATCACTTCTGATATGCGCCTCCCCTTATCATCTAATAGAGTTTGAAAAATTAGGTATATTTTGGCACCGACTTATATACCAGTTACAAGACTCAGGATGGCGCCTTCTGTCGTCTATAGTAAAAAAAATGTTTTTTTCGAAATCTGTAGCAATAGTATTTGTGTTTCTTTAAAATTCGAAGGGCTTTGCTTCGAGACACGCCTAGATTAACCAATTGTCTCGATGAAGTTGTTGGCTCTGCTTCGACTTCTCCTAACATGACCATTTAATTTTGGCCTGGGATTTTTAAAAAACCGAATTCAATTGAATCTTTCTTTAACCTAAAGTTAATCAAGATATTGTTTTGAGTTAACAAAAATTGTAATTTCTATTAACTATACCGTTCAAAAATATGTTTATTTGGCTGCTGCCTTTCAGAAAATTTTGTAAATATAATTCCGATGCCACTGTAATGGGTTTTCGGTGGTGGCAAGTGAAGCTTGTCCTCAACGAAATCCAGCACAAAATGTCCCCAGTGGAGGATAAATTCAGGGTTGAATCCTCACGGTCGAAGATGTACCTAAAACTTAACTAATACGGATGGAAGGCGGATACGGTAGACAAAGGTCACAGGTCCCCTTGACAAACAAAATTCCTTCACCAATGATGGATGAAAATGAATGATTCTTAATAAATATTAACTCTGTGAATTTATTTAAATCTCACTAATTACGAGTTAGCCAAGACGGTGCGCTATAGCAAAGTAATTTTTTGTTATTTATCGAAACAAATCAACTAGGCTTCGAACTTAATTGCAGAGCTAGTCTTTATTAAGTTTAATTGGATTAACTAATTGTTAAACTACTCTTTACCTCATATCAATTTACAATATTGCAATTTCGCTACGTCCGCAGTGAGAATGTAGGAAAGATAAAGATTTTTGTGAAAGCACTAACCTATACAGACGACATTTAAAAGGGAAATTCCATAATTTTAACGCTGAGGCGACAGCGTAACAATTTGTTAATCAATGAGCTAGTATTTATTTCAACGTGCTAAAACTATAAAATCACAAAGCAATTGATATAAAATTCGGCCAATTTCTATTAATAAAAACACTTATTCTATCTAACGGGTTAATTAGTAATTAGTAACACTTCTATGAACTCAAAATCACGCAATTCCAGAAGCTGATTACTCTTCGACACATCTGTCGGTGTTCGCGTTATTTAAAATACATAACATTTTACACAATAGTAAAAGATTACATTCCTTTCATTGTAGCTGAAATTCATAGAAAGTATTTGAGATTTAACTTTACTCATTTATATCAAACCTATTATTTAACAATGCAATTTTTACTAACTAAATTAACTAATTTATGAGGACGGTGTTAATTATTACTTGTTTATTTTAATTTAAAATCCTCTTAATTAGATTGATCGGATTTTACAGTCAATTCGAGTGCTTTGGTTTCTTATCATCTCTAATATTAATATGAAAGGTTTTGAATGTAATTTCCATTTAACACGTGTGTTTGAATATAAACTATATTACTATTTATCAAGTTTTAATTTCGGAATAACAGAAAGAAAACTATTATTTATATTAACGGTTGTTTATAGTATTTGATAAGTTTTAATTTTGAAAGAAAGAAAAATTTCTATTTAAAATTAATGGCTATCTTTAAATTTTCTTCTTGTCAATGTTCAACGGTGCATAATTAATTATTTTACGGACTTAATTATTGTTTGTTATTAGTGAGGTAAAACGAAAAAAAACTAATCACTTCACACCACATTCACATTCGGATAATACAAAAAAAAACACTTTAACATGCAAAATTTTTCTGAATTTGTATAATATAATAATATAATAACTAAATTCCACACTTTTAATTTTTAATTTATTATATGCCTACTGTATATTCTTAATATAAAATTTAAATCAGAAAAACTCAATTAATTATTAAAATAGCAGAGTAGTGTTATATATTTTTGAAAAGCACAAAAAATGTTATTTAAAAATGTCATAGCCAACTATGGTTTCCATATAAAAGAAATACAACTTTATGTCATATCTTTTTAAATTAAGCATGTATTAAAAATGTGAATGCAGCAACGGATTTTACTTAAAAAAGTGCCTTAAGAATGTTTTTACAGTTTGTCGATACATTTAGAAATAAAAAAGTTATTCAAGTTTTTCAAAATTACCATTTTTTCAATTTTGGCTAATTGCGTAATAACGGTCAGAGATATCTCTTTTATGACTATTGGATCTTAATTAACACCAAAATCGAGCACAAGAACCCCATATTATTTTTTGTCTATCTGTAATAGAAAGGGTACTTCCCATAAAAAAAACATCGAAAATGAACCACCCTGCACAGTAAAGGCCTTTTTAATAATAATGATGATAATAAAAATAATAATAATAATTTATTCATTTGTTAATAGAATAGCTATTTTAAATACGTGTAATAAAACCATATAAGTACATGTACACATGTAAAAAAATGTTACATACAACATAAAAATTGTGTGTAAACAAATACAAACATTAAAAAGTCTAAAGAACACATGTTATAGTTAAACGTTTATCACAGATATCAGATCACAGAAGTTCATTTGATCTCATTGTCAATGTTGGTATCTAGAAATTCTTTAACGGATTTTTAAGTATTGACTCATGCACTATTTTAGTTGTTTATATGTAAGTTGTTTTAACCTATTGGCCAATTTATTAACCCCTTCAAACCCGCCTTTTTCCTACTGCTTGGACTTGTCTTTTAGTATAAACATGAAAAAAACAGTGGAATCATTTTTAATATTTTCTTTATTAAAAAAAAATAGATGGCCATTCCAATGGACGACAGTAGGTCTCTACTTAACTGAACATGCAAATACACTATAACGTTTTGGGTGTTACAAATTAATACTACTACAACTCATTTACGAAACTTTCTAAAACAATTCCTTCCCTTCTACAAAACAAAGATGAACATTACATTTTATACAAAAAATGTGAGTACTTTCTTTACAATCTGTGTTCTTACACCTTGATGCATCTTTTCTGTTATCCATGTCTGGTAGGTGATCAACTATCTTTTTGGATTTCCCTACAAAGTCTTACTTCACCTCTTACTTTTTTCGTCGGTGGTGGTATAATGGTAGAAGACGTGGAACTTCTGGGGCGTCCAATTCGTTTGACGTCGCTCGCAAACACTTGAGGGTGAAGGTTTGATACAGGGCTGTAAAGACCTACGACCTTTTTGTTCTTAGTTCACCAGGTTAGACAGGCTATTGCCTTACGTCTCCTGATTATCACTAAGACCCCGTTAATACACCGACATACAATACATACAGACAAACACAATAACCACACACGGTGTCTTTAATTGTAGGAGAATATATAAAGAAACCTGTTGCATAAAATTGTATTCCCGAATAACCATCGCGAGATACCTAGTGCAAGACCATTCTTCATTGAATTAAGAAGATACGCTGGAAATTAAAACAGTAGATAATATGTAAATTATCCAATATTTACCGATAGTTAATAATATAAATCCGACCGCGTGTATATTACGATTTACCTTAAAAACCAGTAAATTCGTTTTATTGTAACGTTTTAGTATAACGAGTATTTCGTTTACGTTATATTTGTATATAATTAAATTTAGTTACGCCGTTAGGACGTAATCCTGTTGCTTAAATAATCTAAACGCGTTCTCAAGCCGGTTATAATCAAATAATTATAGACCAGAGAGCTCGCCGTTGTTTATGCGAATCTCGCGCGTGTATTGCTTCATTTGAGTACGACATACCAACTTCAGCGCTCCAGAGTTACTGAAGAATAATAAATATGCCATGCGCATAAGCAGAGAACGGTATTGATTTTCTCCGTCCCCGAAACGATTCGAGTTCGTTGCACTGGCGCCGTCGACCAAAACTGTATTGGGGCAAGTACCAGCTTCTGTAAATACAGGACCGTAATATAAATACTACATACTAGGTAGGGAGTAGATTAAGATAATATCTCTGTTCACAGAAACAGTGGAATCATTTTTAATATTTTCTTTATTAAAAAAAATAGATGTCCATTCCAATGGACGACAGTAGGTTTCTACTTAACTGAACATGCAAATACACTATAACGTTTTGGGTGTTACAAATTAATAGTACTACAACTTATTTACGAAACTTTCTAAAACAATCCCTTCCCTTCTACAAAACAAAGATGAACATTACATTTTATACAAATAATGTGAGTACTTTCTTTACAATCTGTGTTCTTACACCTTGATGCATCTTTTCTGTTATCCATGTCTGGTAGGTGATCAACCCTATCTTTTTGGATTTCCCTGCAAGGTCTTACTTCACCTCTTACTTTTTTCGTCGGTGGTCGTATAATGGTAGAAGACGTGGAACTTCTGGGGCGTCCAATTCGTTTTTTGTTGGCAATAGCTGATTGTCCTACTTTTATTAGACACTTTGCCAAACGCAGCTCGAAGTCCAAAAAGTTCATTTGTTGATTCTTTGGTGTTTGGTGGATTTTGGCAACTCCATTTTATATCTGCCCCTTTAGTAATATTTAATTGATCACTTCGCGTTTGTTCTTCACATAATGCCTGTATTCCATTTTCAGTATCTTCTGGTAATTCTGGCTGGATAGTGTTGTAAAGAACCAGCGTCCTTTACGTATGCTTTTTAGAGTAAATTATTCGCGGACCATCCTATATCTAAAATTTCAAAAGTTTACGCGATATTACACCACAAATAATTCCTTAATCACCGATGACGTGTATTTCTAAAAACCAGTAAGTTTTTGCACGTCAGAACAATTGCAATCAATCCCATAACGGCATCCCCCGCACGGTAGCCGCGAAGCCGCCCACAGATGCACCTTTATAAACCCGCGACGCGCGTGAAAGAAGGATGAATCGAAGTAGATTCAATTCAAGTCGATATCTCAGATCTCTCTGGGGATCATAGACCGTCGCGTCGTTTCAGATATCCAGTAGCCGCCGCACCGATTGCTTCCAGTAATCACCGACCTGCTGATCTCTCACATCTCTCCGGGGATCATCTCGAAGAAGTTCGCTCCAGATATCCAGTAGCCTCCGCACCGATTGCTTCGTGTACGCACCGACCTGCTGATCTCTCAGATCTCTCCGGGGATCATAGACCGTCGCGCCGTTCCAGATATCCAGTAGCCGCCGCACCGATTGCTTCGTGTAAGCACCGACCTGCTAATCGCTGTAGAGGAGTCCATCGCGATCGTGTGATAACGCGCACTACCTCGCGCCGGGCTACCTAAAGTTTAATCCCGCACTGCAATTGATAGACACGTAAGTTGTATAATTATAAAATATAACAATTTAATATCTATGTTTGATACAGGGCTGTAAAGACCTACGACCTTTTTGTACTTAGTTCACCAGGTTAGACAGGCTATTGCCTTATGTCTCGTGATTATCACTAAGACCCCGTTAATACACCGACATACAATACATACAGACAAACTCAATAACCACACACGGTGTCTTTAATTGTAGGAGAATATATAAAGAAACCTGTTGCATAAAATTGTATTCCGAATAACCATCGCGAGATACCTAGTGCAAGACCCTTCTTCATTGAATTAAGAAGATACGCTGGAAATTAAAACAGTAGATAATATGTAAATTATCCAATATTTACCGATAGTTAATAATATAAATCCGACCGCGTGTATATTACGATTTACCTTAAAAACCAGTAAATTCGTTTTAGTATAACGAGTATTTCGTTTGTTATATTTGTATATAATTAAATTTAGTTACGCCGTTAGGACGTAATACTGTTGCTTAAATAATCTAAACGCGTTCTCAAGCCGGTTATAATCAAATAATTATAGACCAGAGAGCTCGCCGTTGTTTATGCGAATCTCGCGCGTGTATTGCTTCATTGGAGTACGACATACCAACTTCAGCGCTCCAGAGTTACTGAAGAACAATAATTATGCCATCCGCATAAGCCGAGAACGGTATTGACTTTCTCCGTCCCCGAAACGATTCGAGTTCGTTGCACTGGCGCCGTCGACCAAAACTGTATTGGGGCAACCGTACCAGCTTCTGTAAATACAGGACCGTAATATAAATATTACATACTAGGTAGGGAGTAGATTAAGATAATATCTCTGTTCACAGAAACGACTACGCACCCAGTAAATAGCCGCCCCCAGGAGAACGAGTGTGAGGAGCCGTCAGGACCAAAACGAAAATACATTTTAGTTGTTATTAATATCCTTTCTTTATTTTGTTAACTTATGAAAAAATATACATTTTAAACCGCTTAAGTATAATTATTTAAGGTGACAGTGTTAAGCCTACCAAATAGTACGAACCACACCCCGTTTATAATAAATTATAAACACGATTGAGCATAGCCGAGGCAATATAAAACCGGGTTGGGTTACCACCCAAAGGGGGGGCTTTTAAATAAATTGCACCCTAACGTAAAACTTGTAAGTAGGAACAACTGTTTACAGTGTCTTCTAATAAATCCGGTGTTTGCATAGAAATTTCATTGCCTATTACTCGTTGAGGTAATTTACTGGTATCGGCGCACATAACCAAATTATCTTCTTGGTCTGAACTTCCATTAATTTGTTGTAGAACTCTTTCTCATTCTTCATTCAATCCATCATCATCCAAAAATGACAACATAATTGCTGCATCTTCGGGATTTTCGGGATTGTGAAGTACTGAAAAAAACCAACACTTTAGTTCCAGTGTCCATTACCGTAGACACAAACATTGAAACCCCACTCAGAAAGTAATTAGTACACTGTAGACGGGTTAGTGACTAAACAATACTAATACATCCTTAATTTTATAAGACCAAAGATTTTAATTGAAAAATTTATTATAAACTGCATAAATGGATTTATTTACTTACCTTTACCACGAGCTGTTAAGGTAGACATGATCCTTTACACCATTTATGATTATTTTACGTCTGTTCGTCAGTAGATGTCTCAGAGAGTTTGATTTTGGGTTTAATATATGTCTAGTAGAATGGACACGAGATTCATGATAAAATTAAATATTTTACCTCTGCATAAAACTACATTAGAATCAATGTACACTGTAATGGACACCAGATCTGAAAGGGTTTAAAGAGTTTTATCGCATAATAATTACTGCTGTTGTGCGAAGTCGAAAGGCGTACTTGAACAAGGTTTAAGTTACTTTTATTTCTTGTGTTGTAATTATGTGTATCAGAAAATGAATTATAGCACTAGTAATTATCTTCCATCAATAATATATAGTTTAAGATATAAATACCCAGATTGATAAATTGATTTTTGTAGCACTTTCTAAATTCTAAATTACTGATTATTCTGACAGAGTGTCTTTGGATGCTAAGTATTTTGGGCATACAAGAAGAATGACCACGATATAAGTGCATAACACATGATTAAGTGAAAGTACCCGTAATATGCTAACTTAACTACATTTACATTAAAGTTCTTAATGTAAAGCAAGCTTTTAATAACTTACTGGTTAAATTTTTACAATGCTCCGCCCAGTTTAATTTCGGGCCTAACGTTACACCCAAAAATTTAATTTTATTTGATTTATCCGATTTAACATTATTTTTTAGTGTAAAAATACATTTCTCACCTTTAGAAGTATATAAATGCAGTTTGTTATCTATAATCTAAATCTAAATCATATAAATCATCAACGGTATTTAATAATGTCGTATCGTCTGCGTACCGAATATTATTTTCATCTGATTGATATACCCAACACCAGCTCGGTTTTAGATCAATGCACTCCACCACAGAGCAAATTCATCGCATTGTTGACAGAACATTGAGGCATTTAAAAATAAGCAATACTGCTCAGCAGCATTCCTCGACATCACTCAGGCCTTTGACAAAGTGTGACATGTTGGTCTGTTAGCTAAGCTACGATTGATCTTTCCTTTGAATTATTTTCTCCTGCTCAAATCCTATCTTCAAAATCGACACTTCCTAGTCAAAGTTGGCACTGAACTCACTGAACTCTACGCGATAAATGCTGGGCTACCACAAGGAAGTGTTCTTGGGCCTCTGTTATACTTAATATATACGGCCGACCTTCCGACTACACCTGAAGTCCTTGTAGCAACATTCGTGGATGACACTGCCGTCCTAGCCGCCGATACAAATCCTGTTACTGCCACAAAATCTCTACAAACCACCTTAACCTCCATACAATCATGGCTAAAAAAGTGGAGAATGAGAGTTAATGAAAGTAAGAGCGTACATATAACATTCACCACACGGCAAGAAACTTATCCCCCTGTTCAACTAAACCACACTCAACTGCCACAGCAGGAAGAGGTTAAATATCTTGGACAGCACCTTGACAGGAGACTCACTTGGCGAAAGCACCTATTTACGAAGAGGAAGCAATTGGGTCTTACCCTTAACAAATTGTACTGGTTACTCGGTCGTAATTCAAATCTTACCATCAACAACAAACTACTCATTTATAAAGCCATAATTAAATCGCTGTGGTGTTATGGTATCCAGCTCTGGGGTACCGCCTCCAACTCCAATATAGAGATACTCAAACGATTTCAGTCAAAAGTACTACGCATGATTGTAAACGCACCTTGCCAAACATGTTTATCAGAAATGACCTCCAAGTTTCAACGATCAAGCAAGAAATAGGAAATTATAGCAAGAAATACCGAACCCGACTCAGCATCCACCCAAACGATTTAGTAACAAATCTCATGAATCCGCCAAGAAACAATAAGAGACTTCGGCGTTATGCACTCCATGAATTACCAAATAGATTCTGATTACGCTTAAGTTAGTTTTAGAATTAAGGTTAGTTTTTAAGCATATTATCCTTCAGTCACTCAAGGCTTAGAAAACCTATTATTTGGGAAGATGGCTATTGAGCCCTCTTCCACACGTCATGTAATTTATCATATAATTTGCTGAATCTAAAACTACAGATTGCAAATAAAAAAAGATATTAAAAAAAAAAATCTGATTGATAAGCAATATCATTGAAATGGATTAAAAATAGTATCGGACGAAGTATCGACCCTTGAGGGACACCAAAATTAAATGCTCCATAATTATCATTAGTTTTAAAATTAGCTAACACTTATATACGTATGCTGATATCAGTATCAAGTGGCGGGTGATAGGTAATTTGAACTTTAATTCTAACTTTAACTATATATGTTAAATTATAGTGCTGTAGTAATTTAACATATAATTGGTAAAGCATTTACTTCAGGGTCTAAGAAAAAGCACAACAAAGCCCTAGCCATACCAAAAGCTAAATTTTAAGTTAAGACGTACCATTTCGCCGTTTTTTTAATTATAATATGCCAAAACCTATTTAAGCGGAGATTATAAATGTATTACACCATTCTAGACAGAACCTTTAAAGATTTTATCGTCATGCAACAAGGGAAACTCTCTTAAAGAATATTTGGTTCTCTTCAAATGAATTCAAACAAAATTAAAAAAATATTCAAATAAAAAAGATGTGGATAGTATTACATAGGTTAAGTGGAGAATAGGCCTTTAGAATTGACATATTTGCATCAAATTTGATACAGTAATTTTGAGCCCTTATTACTCCGTTATTTTTAAGTTTTTAAAAAATGTGGCAATAATTTATCGAGTAGAATAACCCCCCGCATAATTTCCTCGCACACTGTATATATCAACAGCTACCTGTTGTAAACGAACTTAATGAGCTTGTCTTGGTAATATTTCCATATTATCAAATTGAACGTCATGGTTTAAATTGGTTAAGACAGATTTCTCTGCTTGACCTAATCTACAAAATTACATGTGTTCTTACGTCTTGTACCAAACCTATGTTTTATGATTCCTATGTATACTTTCCATATGAGCGACTGTAACGTTAAAGTAAAACCACAGATTTAACGTAAACTACCAAAAGATCCTACAAATAAATTTCTTTTGAAAACCAAAGAAGTTATTAAGTTACCGTCTATTTCTGAAGAAATTAAGAAGGAACACAAACTCTTTTACCAATGCTATGTAACAACTATTGCGTTGACATATGTATTATGCCCCTTCTTGTTGGTAACCCAGCGCGGTTTTAGTTTGCCTCGGCTTTGCTCAGTCGGGTTTATAATTTATTATAAACGGGGTGTGGTTCGTACTATTTGGTAGGCTTAACACTGTCACCTTAAATAATTATACTTAAGCGGTTTAAAATGTATATTTTTCATAAGTTAACAAAATAAAGAAGGGATAAATAACAACTAAAATGTCTTTTCGTTTTGGTCCTGGCGGCTCCTCACAGTCGTTATCCTGGGGGCGGCTGTTTACTGGGTGCGTAGTCGTTTCTGTGAACAGAGATATTATCTTAATCTACTCCCTACCTAGCATGTAATATTTATATTACGGTCCTGTATCTACAGAAGCTGGTACGGTTGCCCCAATACAGTTTTGGTCGACGGCGCCAGTGCAACGAACTCGAATCGTTTCGGGGACGGAGAAAGTCAATACCGTTCTCGGCTTATGCGCATGGCATAATTATTGTTCTTCAGTAACTCTGGAGCGCTGAAGCTGGTATATCGTACTCCGATGAAGCAATACACGCGCGAGATTCGCGTATGCAAATGCGAGATCTCCGAACCATTTTTCTTTGATTATAACCAGGTTGAGAACGCGTTTAGATTATTTAAGCAACAGGATTTTTAAGGTACATCGTAATATACACGCGGTCGGATTTATATCATTAACTATCGGTAAATATTGGATAATTTACATATTATCTGCGGTTTTAATTTCCAGTGTATATTCTTAATTCAATGAAGAATGGTCTTGCACTAGGTGTTTCGCGATGGTTAGTCGGAATACAATTTTATGCAACAGGTTTCTTTATATTTTCTCCTGCGATTAAAGACATTGTATGTGGTTATTGTGTTTGCCTGTATGTATTGTATGTAGGTGTATTAAGCGGGGTCTCAGTGATAATCAGGAGACGTAGGCAATGGCCGGTCTAACCTGGCGAACTAAGAACAAAAATGTCGTAGGTCTTTACAGCCCTGTATCCAACCTTCACCCTCAAGTGTTTGCGAGCGATGTCGGGATCTACCCTGCGTGGCACTCTTTCTCTGTGTACTGTTTCAGGCGACGTGGGGGTTAACCCTTCGTTACGCTCTGTACGTATGTGTTTGTGTAATGATAACGTTATAACTCCTGGAGACTAAGCCCGTCGTTATTTACGTTCTGTAGTGTTTGATAGTAAATTGTTAGATTTTATAATTATACAACTTACGTGTCTATCAATTGCAGTGCGGGATTAAACTTTAGGTAGCCCAGCGCGAGGTGGTGCGCGTTATCACACGATCGCGATGGACTCCTCTACAGCGATTAGCAGGTCGGTGCTTACACGAAGCAAGCGGTGCGGCGGCTACTGGATATCGGGAACGGCGCGACGGTCACGGTCACGATCGGGCAGGTGGTGATAGATGATGAACGGAGAGCGAACTTCTTCGAGATGATCCCCGGAGTGATCTCCGAACAGCGCGTCGCGGGTTTATAAAGGTGCATCGGTGGGCGGCTTCGCGGCTACCGTACGGGGGATGCCGTTATGGGATTGGTTGCAATTGTCCTGACGTGCAAAAACTTACTGGTTTTTAGTAATACACGTCAGCGGTGATTAAAATTATTTGTGGTGTAATATCGCGTAAACTTTTGAAATTTTAGATATAGGATGGTCCGCAATAATTTACTCTAAAAGCATACGTAAAGGACGCTGGTTCTTTACAACACTATCCAGCCAGAATTACCAGAAGATACTGAAAATGGAATACAGGCATTATGTGAAGAACAAACGAAGTGATCAATTAAATATTACTAAAGGCAGATATAAAATGGGTTCAAAATCCACCAAACACCAAAGAATCAACAAATGAACTTTTTGGACTTCGAGCTGCGTTTGGCAAAGTGTCTAATAAAAGTAGGACAATCAGCTATTGCCAACAAAAAACGAATTGGACGCCCCAGAAGTTCCACGTCTTCTACCATTATACCACCACCGACGAAAAAAGTAAGAGGTGAAGTAAGACCTTGCAGGGAAATCCAAAAAGATAGGGTTGATCACCTACCAGACATGGATAACAGAAAAGATTTAGAAATACACGTCAGCTGTGATTAAGGAATTATTTGTGGTGTAATATCGCGTAAACTTTGAAATATGAAATATAGGATGGTCCGCAAATAATTTATTGTAAAAATCATACGTAAAGGACGCTGGTTCTTTATAGCTATATGGTCCACCAAAAATTCATAAACCTAATGTATCTTTAAGGCCTTTTGTTAGTGCAACTTGTTCTACATACAATCTTGCTTTACACTTCTGTTACAACCTCATACACGTAAAATACCCCATTATATGAAACATTCTGCCGACTTCATTAAAAAATACATAATTTCAACATTAAAGAGTGACATAGTGGTGAGTTTTGATGTTGTTTCACCTTTTACTAAAGTGCTTCTAAAATAAACTGTTGGATATATTAATAATATTTTTCCTAAGGATATAACAATTCTTTTGAATACTGTCCCACTACGACTTATTTTCGGTGGTATAATAAATTCTATGGACAGCTTTATGGTGTAGCAATGTGTAGCCCTCTTAGTCTTGTTATCGCTAATCTATGTATGGAAAATTTTAAAACATCAGCATTACAAAATGCACCTAAAAAACCTTTAGTTTGGTATAAATATGTTGACGACAAATTTGCTATTTTGAGACATAGAGAAGAAGGGCTACATGAATTTTCAATTTTTATAAATGATACACATCCTGCCATCCAGTTTACGAAGGAAAAGGAAACTAATGGAAGTTCACTATTTCTTGACATACTAATATCTAAAACTAATAATTCTCTGTTTTTTAAGGTATACAAGAGGCCGATACATACTAATACACGCCTTTATATGTTATCAAACCACCATCCACATAAAACATTAGGGTGATCAAATCTTTAGTGGATCGAGCAAAACGAATTGATGATGATCCTGAATATTTGAAAGATGAATATAAATATTTAGGAAAATCCTTACAAGCTAATAGACATTCACTTAGTGATATTAAATACCTTATTGCATCCATTAGACTTAACCATAAAGAAAAACCAGTGCTTAATGTTGGTACTGCTTTTCTTTCTTTTATAACTAATGTTACGAATAGAATTGAAAATAATCCTAATTAATCATGGCATGATTGTTTTTAAACCTACACACAAAATTAAAGATGTTTCAAAATCCATTATCATCTTCCGGAGTGTACAATTTATCTTGTTCACGTGGAAAAGTATGTATTAAAAGCGCAAAACGTATTTCATACAAGACGTAAAGAATATATGAGATTTTGTAGATTAGGCCAAGCAGAGAAATCTGCGGTAGCTAAGCATGCTTTAAATAATTTAAATCATGACATTCAATTTGATAATATGCAAATATGGTCAAAACAAACTCATTATTATGTTCGTTTACAACGTGAAGCTAATTAGAGATATGAACATCCCATTAACTTCAATAAACAAGATCAAAATCTCCGTTTAAATAGCTTTTTGTATGTCTAGATTTGTTACTGTGTTTTTTCCTAGACTTTGAAGTAAATTGTTTACCAATTATATATTAAATTACCACACTACTATAATAATTTAACATACGCAGTTAAAATTAGAAATCATATTAAACGTACTACACTGGGTTTTCACTGTAAAATAACACTGCTTAAATTTTTGATGACATTCTTCACTGTTCATATTTCAAAAATTATAATACATTTCTTAAGTTTTTAGTGTTTTACATTGGTGCATAGTACCATAAATTATCTGGTTATAAATACATTACTTCAAAATAATTTTACATATTATGCATAAAGATAAAATAAAGTACATCTCACACTTAAATTTTTTAACTTTTTGTTCTAGTAAATAGTCATATCTTTCACAATCTCGTGAGAATGATGTTATAACGAAGCCGGTAGATAAAATACATTTTCGTGAGCACACGAAAAAAAGCAGAATGTATGCGGCTTGTTTGTAAGGAGATAATGTTTGTTTGAAATTCACTATCGACTTATAGAATTCAATTAATCAAAACTCAGTTAACGAAAAATCAGGTCCCTGAGACGCCACTTCTTGGTGGGCGAATATGCCACCTTTTTTATTTCACCACAACTGAAGGTCTGAGGGCATCAGCTGTGGCGGTTATAGCCCTGTACGGAAAAAACTATCCGAGTGTAAATAATTTGCAGATTTTTTAACCGGAATTCGATCCCCTGAACATGTTGGGTTTCGTACTATGCCTTTCTTCATTTTCCAACGTACAGACCGCAAAAACACATACATCTGTATAACTTTTTTATGTGTTTGCTTACATTTACCACTTATTTGTTTCAATCGTTTTTTATATTCAAAGTGGTCTAAAAGTCCGGAACAAAATTCGTAATTTTCAAGATAATTATTTTTGGAAAAATTTCTCGCACAGGTCGATTTTTATTTTTTTTTGGGCACATTTTAGCATTAAAAAACTTTACCGAAAACTCAAGATGGCGGTCACGTGCCATTTTGTAAAAAAAAAATGTAAATGGAAAGGGGAGTCATGGGGCACATCGTTAGAAAGCTCTTAACAATAGGAATTCAAATTCCAAATTTTAAAACAATCAAATAAGGTATAGCATAATAACGTCCTTTTCAATGCGTCACTTTATTCCTTTCTGCATTTCCGGTGACCATTAGCTGACTTATCATACGTCTGATTACTTTGTTACAGAAATAAAATTTGCTTTTTTGAAATTCGAAAGTGCGTTTTTTTTTATTTGTTATGCGTTCCAGAAAGGAAAAAAGTGATCCATTGAAAGGTCGCCATTTTGTTATACATTAATCGATTGTTTTAAAATTTGCGATTTGAATTCCCATTGTTAAGAGCTTTCCAACGATCTGCCACATGCCAAATAGAAAGGGGGGTTCTTTCCATTTAATTTTTTTTTTTTACAAAATAGCGCGTGGCCGCCATATTAAGGTTTTGGTAAATATATTTTATGCTAAAATGTGCCCAACAAAAAATAAAGATCGACCTATATTTTTCTAAAAATAATTATTTTGGAAATTATGAATTTTGTTTCAGACTTTTGGACCACCCTGTATGTATATAATTATAATCTTTAGCTTTCATCACAATTTTAATTTGAATCGAATTTTCATTAATAACTACTGTTTTGATTTACATAATTAGTTCCGCAACATGATTTTTACATCTACGGCCTTTGTATAAATAAAGGTGCACATAGTGGCTAGACTTGATTGGAATTATACGAATAAAACATGATTACATATTTTATTTATTTATTATTCAGTACTCAATGGTGTCAATCACAATTTTTAGCAGAGGTTTTTTTTTATAAATTTTATAAAATTCATCTCTATTTTAGATAATTTCTAGCCTTGTTCACGAAGTGATCCAAATTTAAACGACTGTTTAAAAACATCAATTCAAAACGCATTAGGAGCTTTAAAAAATGGTGCGTATGTTATCTTAAGTATTTATTTTTTAGTTCTATTATTAGGAGATACGAAGTATGGAATTCCTCCAAATGAGCCGATCAAACTCGCTAAATACACATTCAAAGCAGACCAAGCGCTCCCTTTTGACCAAACATATACGGATGTGGAGATTTATAGTGTATCAATGTTTAAAATCCAAGATGTCACGTATGAATTTATCGAAATTAATTTACAAACTTTAGTAACAGATTATTTTAGTGCTAAAATTGGTAATGCTGAATTTTCTTTATTAATCAGGGCTTTAGCAGATCCATCACTAAGGATTATGATGAACTACAGGTATGACAATGCTGTGACTGGCGACCTTAGTTTCATCAGTGATGGTAATGTAACGTTTGTCTACGGTATGTGTCTTTTAGATATTAAGGTACGTATAATTATTTAAATGATTTTTAGGTAACTTGCTTCAAATGTTTGAAATAAGTGGGAAAGTTGCTAAAAAGAATGATATTGATTATGCTTTAATTACTGATCATCATTTATCTATTGAAGTGGAATCATTTGTTACCTTATTTGAGAGTGATAATGTTCAGGTAGCTCAGGATACAACAAATTACGTCAACAAAAACTGGAAAATGTTAGATACTCATGAAAGCGAACGTTACGCCATGTTTTACAGCGAAGCATACAAGAACTACGCCCAAACTCTACTTTCTCTTATTCCATATGATCAGCTGTTTCTAAATTAATTCCTTATTCTAGTAACTATACATTGGTTTTTACATTATATTACTTTGTTCAGTGTTGTAATAGTTGCATGATTTGTTAATAAAAAGAGTTGTTTATATACAGGGTGGGTGTCTACTGTGTGGACGGAGGATTTCTCCTTTACTGTTAGAGATATCAAAACCAATTTTGGTGTGTAATATACGATCATTGGACTTAAATTCTAAAAATATTTAGGTGTATACAGGGTAGTTGACAAAAACATGCTAATCCAAATCGGTGTTTTTTTTTGTAATGGAAACACTGTATATTCTTGCATTTTTGAATTCACTGTTACATTTAGAATAAAAGTGTAGAAATTTGTATCTGTATCAATAACCATTCTGCAGATATCGTCACTGTAGTACCAAAATAGATTTAACTTTGCGGGCGTTGTCACCCCGATTTTGTAAATCTGTTTATACTACCGACTATTAACAATAGTCTACTAACAAACAAACTGGGAAATTTTTCGAAAACATGTAAAACTATACAGAATGATTAACTTACGCGAAATGTAATTTTTCTCAATTTTTTCAAATGCAACACCCCGTACATTTTTCACATTTCGAGTCCACGTGAAAAGCAGATACTAATTGATAATAGGTTTCATAGCCGTAAGACGGACCCTTCTTGAGATATTGACGCTCTATTTGAAAATATTGACATACAGAAGAACAAATAAAACAAAATTCAGAGCAAATAGGAAAAGATGAATGGCAAATAAATTCTTTAACTGATAGGAAAACTTAATTAATAACAAAACAATAAAATAATTCTCTACGCCTAAAAATAAGTTGAACAAGCAAACATAAACGAATAAAACCATAAAGTCAAATTAAATGTTCAAAATGCTGAACACTTTGCTATTCGCTCGGTAAACGAAAGATTCATTGCAACAACATTAGAGGCGAATTGAATTGAAACGCAGCTCTAATTCTATTTTTCATATCTTTGCTTGTGGTGGGAAGATGGTGGTAAACTTTCCCTTTAACGTAGCCTCAAATGAAGAAATCAAGGGGAGTAAGATGCGGTGATCTCGCTGATCAGTTTGCATACCACCTCGTCCTATCCACCTCATCGGATAATCTCTATCGAGATATTACCTAACGATGATTGCACCGTGCGGTGGGGCGCTATTCAGTTGAAACCACATCGTACGAATATTACCTACCTCGATACTTTCCAAAAGTTCGGGTAAATCATTTTTCAAAAACTGTAAATATCTTTTTCCATTAAGACTCTCATCAAAGAAAAAAGGACCAACCACATTAAAATTAATTATACCACCCCACACATTAACTGACCATCGATGCTGGTGATCAACAATTCTTGAGATGTGTGGATTAGTATCTGAAGTAGTGATGATAGTTATGTGTATTAATATTGCTATTATTGTGAAAAGTTGCCACATCCGTAAATAGAATGTTATTAACAAAATTAAATTGGGTTCTTCATTGACTTTATTAGTAATCCATTGGTTTCACTTAAAGTTTGATGTTGCTCGATATGACAAGGATGCAATTTGTTTTTTTTTTAATAAAGCTACGGAATGTAGTTCTATTTAGGTCTAGGTGTGTACTTAGCTCTCTGGTACTAATTTGTGGGCTTGATTTTGCGCTCTTGGGATAACACACTCTTCTAGAATCTATAAATCTCTCAGCTACATTCATAAACGATTCTTCCCGCGGCTGTCTATTCTTTGGGTATCGTTCACAGTACAAATGTGTAGCTAGCAAAACATTTCTTTGAGCTTCGCCGTAAATAAAGATCATATCGACCTTTTCATCTTTGGAAAAATTCATTTTATACAAAAAATGACAAAACGATAATCCAAATACACACAAACTAATGGAACAGTATTTTAGTGATTATACAAACGTCAAAACAATAGATATACAGGGTGTTGCATTTGAAAAAGTTGAGAAAAATTGCATTTCACGTAAGTTAATCATTCTGTATAGTTTTACATCTATTCGAAAAATTTCATAAACTGATTTACAAAATAATGGTGATAATGCGCGCATTGTGATTTTAATTTTGCTACTAAAGTGACGATATCTGCAGAACGGTTAGTGATACAGATACAAATTTCCATACTTTTATTCTAAATGTAACAGTGAATCCAAAAAAAATGCAAAAATATACGGAGTGTTCCATTAAAAAAACACAGGTTTGGGTTGGCTTAATTTTGTCAATCACCCTGTGTATACCTAAATATTTTTAGAATATAGGTCCAACTATCTTTTGTAATACACAACTAACTGTATTTAAGCTAACTGTGGGGAGAAGATAGAGACACATTTCTACCAATTCTCTGTTCCTTTAGTTTTGCTTACTATGGTTTTACAGTGATAAGTTACACTTACGTGTCACGCCGTGAGTTGGACTGAACTCGACACGTTCATTTTGACGTTCTTCTTGGAAAATTGTTCAAGAATGTAATTTACATAATGGTTATGACTATGATAAACCATGTTATAAGTCCCGTATAATCCTTTAGTTAAAAGGAGACCTTTTGTGATGCTGGTCGAAAAAAATTTCCCAACTATTATCTACCACAATTAATGTGTGTAACAGGTTGCTAATATTAGGTCAAATCTGTTCATCACTGCATATTGCTCATGTTTCGGTGCTAAATAGGGCGCGAGGGTATAAAAGTTAGTTTATACAGGGTGTGAGGTGTCGTATAAACACAAAAATGACATTTTTCATAATGAAGGTGCATTTTTACCTGTTTATGGATTTCTAGTACTCGACTATTGTAGCGATGGTTGGAGTGTAGCAAATTCCATCTCTGCTTTGAATTTTTCAACGTAGCGGTGAATTATGTTTTCTCACGTGTCTTTTTGGTAGTTCAAACTTGGACCGGTTAATATTTCGGTGTAGACTGGTAAAATACAGCTGTAGTTCTGTGTCCTTCATCAAAGTGAGTTGTATCGTATGGTGTTCAATGAAAAACTATTAAGACAACTAAGCAAAGGTAGGAACCATCCTCATTAGCAGATGGTTGAAGACTTGTTGGGTTTTTGCTACACCATTTGTTGTTATAAAAGTTATTTTGGAATCTCACCACCTAATAGGTTCTCAAAATGTTTTAAACGTATATTAGCCTATAGGCTATAATACTAAATAAAAAAAACATTTAGATGTAATTATGTACATAACAAACTGAAATCCTCTATGGTGTCGCTGCCCTCTAGAAGTGGTCGGAGCCGTTCCTTATTGAATCCTGATTCGTTTCTGGGGAAAGATTGATTAATGGTAGCTCAATATACACGCCTAACCGCTTTTACAACAGGAATTAGAAATAACCTTTAATGAAATTTGTTATGAGAAGGCTAGAGCCGTCCCTGTAAACGGTAGTAACGTTGAAAATATTTATAACGGGAGATTATGTAGGCCAATACTCTCTCTTTTGAGGTAAAGCGCAGGTCAGTTATGGAATCTCGATATTATAATGTCGCGTCAGAGCTCAAGGCACATGTTCGGTCTTAACAACCACATTACTCAGAGTGGTTTGTAAGGGAAGAGTTTATTATACACGCGCTTTTGGAAGAAATTCGTCCTTGCAAGATTTATTATTTATACTGGTGAATCGTCGCAATTGTATGGACTTAATTAATTACCAACGTATTGGTATTAAGTACTTTAATTATTTCCTTTGCTTAAAAGAAATTTAAGTTTTTATTCTGTGAACCGGTTTTAAATGCTAACGCGTGCAGCTTTGGTATATACAAAACGTTCTGTAATTATGAAATGCAGTAAATACGGATTTTAATACGTACTTACGTACTCTGGTTTATTAGGGATAATCATGGATACGGGTTACCTATCGTTTTCCTTTTATAAGGACGGGATAACTTCCGGGTTATCAAAAAGAGGTCTGATTAAACACAATTACGTTTACTCAGGTCTGCAGTAGATCGACCACGGCGACTGGAGCGTTTACGAGTGAGCGTGCTTGAATGCAAACTCTCGGGCACGGACTCGCGACGTTTTCGTCTAGAGGACTGCGGATGATAACGCTCCCTCTTCTGGTAATGGCACCTTTCGTCCGTATCTATTTCCTTAGCCTATGTGTAGGCGTGTAGTGTGTTGGTGTAATTAATGCTTCGAAGTGCTCTTTGCAAGAATCTGGGACGAACCCGTTAAGCTGTACCAAAGGGCCTTCTAGAGGGTGCTAGAACTGTGGCGATGGCCTTTCTTTCCACCTCGGTAAGTGGAGATTGGCGCTGGATTGTACAACCCTGCGTAACAACTTCCGATTGGTGTATGTAGGTAGTCCTTTTGGTCGGTGAAGACAGGTCTAGCCCATTGTAACACCTTAATATGTGTGTATGTTGTGGATAATGTAGTGTGCTCGCAATGTGACTTCTGGGTATTTAAGCCCGTCGTATGGCTGTGTTATGTAATTTAGTGTAAGGTTGTGCAATAGACATACGTGTCCGCGACCTCGAGGAGAAAGCGCGGTTGTATGGAATAATGCACGACTATACGCGGCGGATCTGCAACTCGATGCGGTGTTCACCAGGTAGGCCGAGGATAACTTCATTAAAGCGGCGGCGACGTACGGTCAAGTTTCGGGAAACTGGAACGGGCTGGATTGGGCCGGATTCAAACGGGACGTATTCACGATACTAATGATAATTATTATGACAATAATAATAGTTTCCTGTTTTTTTCTAGATTATTATTTCCGGTCCTCTTTTCGAGTCTGGGTTATCGCAATAAGCGATCAGGGTTCTGGTCAGGCTTTTCAGGATTTATCGCAGTAAGCGATCAGGTTGCTGGTCAGGATTCAAGACTTTCTTAAATAAGGCGATTAAGGAAAGCAGAGGCGCGGTCAGGATATTCTTTATTCGGTAGCGTCGACGGAACGGATCGACGCACAGGTCATGTAGCGACGACGGAACGGATCTACAAGTAAGCGGTCGGTGCAACAGCCCAACGCACAAGCAGGAGGTAGACCGTGGACCGGATCGCCACGAGTAGCAAGGTGTCGCGCAACGGCCCGATACACAAGCATCTCTGGTTTTACAGGAGATTCGCGGTAGGCGGATGCAGCTTCTGTTTAGGGAGATTCCGTTCTTCGATTGGCGGAGATTACTCTGACGTAAAAGCATTTACTGGTTTTCTGAAATCTACGTAAAGGCTGCTGGGTCTTTACAAGTTTATACAAGTTATAAATGCCGTCGTTTTCCTGAGAAAGAATTCCATGGTAGTGAGGATGACATTTATGAAGATATTGAAGATGTTTTAAATGTTAAGTATAATATTAATTCACATAACACTGTTTATTTAAAGGAAATATTGTATTATCGTCCTGCTTTTTTTTCCTTTTTTTGTCTCCACTTAAGTATAAATACCCTGCTTTATCTTTCTAAGTAAACATTGTCAGTTAAGAAGCGAAAAGTTAAAGTGGTTTAGTGAATAAACTTCCAACTGTATTGCATTTAGGTGGTTACCAGTACCATGGTCCTGGTGCAAATTTAGAGAAACGACTCGCTCACGATGACCCTGGTATTAATCAATTACTCACTGCAAACTTTATGATATCAGTTACAGAGATTACTTAGATTTAGAAAGTAGGCATAAATCAGATCGAACTTTACTTTTACTATGTAAAAGAAAACCGTTGCATGATATGCGAATGTAAACTTTTAATACCTCTCTAATTAAAAAGCAAAAATACCTATTTTCCTATTAGATTCAGTTAGTATACAAAGAGCTATCATGTCGATAGGTACTTGTGATCCTGCTGAAAATACTGCAGAAAATATTTCAAAGAGTATTGATAATTTTTTAAAAAGAGTTAAAAAATCAGGAAAACTTTCATTATTTCACGAAGATGGTCCAAATATTATAAGTATTACCACTACTACTACAAATAATTATGAAAAATCTATTAGTCCAAAAATTAATGTTGAAAATGGTGATGGGAATAATAATAGCAAAGATGAAGGTTATATTGAAGATTATAGTCAAACAAAAACAAGAACAATATTAATCGATAATAACATTTATGAGAAACTGAATATAAATAATGAATGGTACAGTATATAAATATGATGATGAATGTTATGAGAAATATGTAATGGTTGGCTATAGTATATTAAAATATGGATGGCCTACGATTCGTATGGGATGTTTAAAATGTCGAGAATACGTTGATCTGTGGGATGATGAATGGTTATCACTTACTCAGCTTGATACATTATGATGATGATGAGGACTATCAATATGAAGAAGAAGAAAATGATAGAATCGCAAATAGTGATTTTTATCACGCTATCAATAAAGATTATAAATTAAAATCAGTATTTTCCAACTTTTGTAGTTTTTGTAATATGGATGTGAGAAACTTTCACTATTAGCACCAGTTTTAAATTATCACCTTGAATTGTTAAAATCACATAAATTTGAAGCATTTTATCGAAGATATCTGGAATTAATTTGTGAATAAATTGACATTTCAAATACAAAAGAAATGATGCATGTAGCATCTTCAATACTAAATTCCGATCTAAATATAAATTCTAATAATGTGTTATGTATCCTTGAAATACTACAGAAGTATCCTGGAGAAATTGTTAAAGATGTTCAAAATATTATCAATCGCAATCGACTATTGCCCAATCATCAAGCCACGTAAGTATATATAAAATATTTATGAATGGGTTTAATTTCTATTAGTGTGTAAAAGATGATAATGGCATCACAACAACAACGATTGGAAATACAAAGACTACGCCAGCAACAACAACAAGTTTTATTAAAGTTACGTGTTATTTCTTTCATTAACCGTACAAACGTTTTAAAAAAAAAACTTACATAATTATAGTGAAAAAATAAAGGTAATAAACAATTTCAAACTATTGTTATGAAGTATTAATGTTAATATTAATTGTTAATGTAATTTAGATTATTAACAAGATCTATACTTAAATAAAGTATTGTAACACCATTTTTGCACTCTTTTTCTTAAGGTTCGGAAAATTTATAAATATAAATATAAATATAAAGGTATGATGAACTAAATATTGGTAAATGACTCGAGACCGACGGAAATGTAGGAACAAACAAGGTGGTGGTGGTGGTGGAGGAATTTTAAATAAATCAATCAATAAACTCCCATTTGAACTACATCTCCCAGGATATCAATTTTGTGGACCTGGTACAAAGTTACAAGAACGCAGGTATAGGTGAAAAAATTGCTACACTAGCAGTTACAGGTACAATGAAAGCTAAACGTACGTTAGGAATGAGTATTAGAAAAAGAAAAGTAAGAAGAGAAAAGTTACCGCAGCACTTAGAGTTTTACCAACTCCAAGTAGTAGTGGTGGTCGGTTACGAATAAGAAAGAAGAAGATTGGTAATCGTAGGAAAAAAGGAGGAATCTTACCATTTTTGATACCACTATTTGCAGGTCTTTCAACTGCAGGAGCTCTTGCTGGAGGAGCACCTGGTGTGGTTAAAGCAATAAATGATACTAAATCAGTACGAAAACAACTAGAAGAGTCTAACCGTCACAATGCAATTATGGAAAGTATAGCCTTAGGAAAAAAAGGAGGAAGCGGGATAAAAAGGAAAAGAATAATACGTAAGAAGAAACAAAAATTAAAAAAGAGACAAGGTGGAGTGATGTATTTAAAACCACATAAAAGCGGTGCTGGAAGAATAATGAAAAATAAACATTGTCAAAAAAACTAAAAATTCCCGCAAGAGCTTTAACCAATCATGATTTAAAAAAAAAATTAAATATCATCCCATTGAACCACCTTTACGTGGAATGTTTATGCGAGATAAATTACCAACACAACCATTAAATAATTAAAGTGGAATTATAAATTTGGATGACAGTAATGATCCAGGCGCTCATTGGGTGTCCTATAAGAAAATAGGAAATGTTGGTAAGTATTATGACAGTTTTGGTGATTTATCTCCACCAGTAGAGGTTATTAGCTACTTTCGGGACAATAAAATTTTCTATAATTATAAACGTGAACAATTATTTAACACTAGTATTTGTGGACATTTATGTTTAAGCTTTTTGTACAATAAATCTATATAACAAGATGATTTTGTTTTATATGCTTAAATACAGCGACAACAAATTAGAAACCACTGTCAAATCGTAATTATACACTAGCATTAAGAGGATTTTATGGATGTAATTCAATAAAGAATATTCATGAAGGACATTATAAGTTTTACTATAGAAAGGATAATGATAACGTAAATAAAGTAACTATGCAGTAATGAGGTGTTGTTGTTTATAATAATAATAATAATAATATATTTTCAAACGTTAAGCTTTCCTTCAATTTTGTTAATAAACTTGTTTTTTTTCCTAACGGTGCTCCACCGTCTTGATTCATGTTTGCACGTTTACGATTTTTCGCTTTAGCGTGTTTTCGTTTTGCGTGTTTTTTTGTGGTGGCGTGTTTTCGTTTGGGTGGGTGGGTGGGTGGGTGCGTGCGTGCGCGTGTGCGCGCGTGCGCGCGCGTGCGTGCGTGAGTGCGTGCGTGCGTGAGTGCGTGCGTGCGTGCGTGCGTGCGTACGTGCGTGTGTGGGTGCGTGTGTGTGTGTGTGTGTGTGTGTGTGTGTGTGTGTGTGTGTGTGTGTGTGTGTGTGTGTGTGTGTGTGTGTGTGTGTGTGTGCGCGTGCGCGTGTGCGTGTGTGTGTGTGTGTGCGTGCGTACGTACGTGCGTGTTTGCGCACGTGCGTGCGTGTTTTCATTTGATCCTCGTGCTAAAGCAGTGCTAGTCGATTGTATGTAGTTGTAGGCTATATTATGTTGACTAAAAGCTATAATTGGAAACGCTGCTTGCTATGCCCAATCCGTGGAGTTATGTTTAATTAGCTTTTTGACAGGTGTATTTATGGTAAAGTTAGGCTTGCATATAAAATAATTTAGAGGTGAAACTAACTAGCTAATGTGTTTTGCTGCTGCACGTGTCACAGTATTGAAGATTCTGTTTATGTATTAGAAAACGTACTACAGTCTCGAAACAGAATGCAGATAAAAATTGAAGGAAATGAATACGGTACAACTTCTGCGAACGAACAGAAAGATTTGAAGCGTGAGCCGTGTTGAAACCAGTTAATTTAGGGTTAACCCTATGTCCATGTAATAATAATAATAGTGTCTGATAAAATCTGTCAGGGGTTATTAGCTACTTTGAAAGGTTGTTACAATATAATCGTTCAAGGTGAAGACGATGAGGTGATTGTATCTCAAAATCTCGATGATGATGATGCTCTCCATGAAATTTCAAATAAAATTAGATTACGTCACTCTTATTTCAGATAAGAAATTGTCTTTAAAACGTTTAGTTAACATTGCTATTAATCCCAACTGGTAAAAATCCATATAACGTGAATCACATGTGTGTGTGTGTGTGTGTGTGTGTGTGTGTGTGTGTGTGTGTGTGTGTGTGTGTGTGTGTGTGTGTGTGTGTGTGTGTGTGTGTGTGTGTGTGTGTGTGAACGTAATTGAGTATACAATAGTTTTATGTAATCTGAAGATTCAATTATTTAAAGTAATTTCTACGTTAGAAAAATTTTTAAAATATTTGTGTTTTGAATGTAAATTTTTGTAAGTACAACATTATTGTTAAATACGAGTAGCTGTAATCAGGTTTTTTGTGTACCACTTTCTAAAATAGCTAATGATCGGTATGTAATAGCCTGTATATATCTAGCCATTCACAAATCGTATTTTAGTGAGACACGTGTAAAAAAAATTTCCGATCAACGTATGGTACAGTTGAAGGAAAAAAAACTTCTAAAGGTAAGCGTATTATTTTTAATATATGTTTTTTACCTGATATTGCTAACAAAAATGTCGATAAAGATTTTTAAAATGTGTTATTACTCTTATAGGATGACGTCATAAGATCAACTCTCAAAATAGCTGTTACGTATTCGTGGATTTTAAACTTGTAGTTATTGTTGATTCACGTATAATAATAAAACCATTAAAACCTTTTGTCTTTTATTTTTCTTATATCACTTTGATATTCTTAAAAACATGTTCTTTTAATTTAACTCTATGTTATATATATATATATATATATATATATATATATATATATAGTATAAAGCAAGGGAAGGGTACTAAATGAATTCCAAGGTAATTACTATTCAACTAAAACTTTTATCTTTGCCAATAACCAACATTCCAGACTACTTACATTCTTTGAAAATAAAATCCAAATTCTTGAATAAAATACAATTACAAATAGATATTCTAAATTCACCACTAATAGCAAATTACTCATAATCCATAGGTAGGTAATGACTAAAAGACAAACTTGAACATTATCTATCTGTCAAATGACTTAGATTACTCTACAAAAACTCCATACTAATTGCATTTTTCATAACAATTAGCCTTGACAACAAAGTAACTCTCAAATCCGCTAATTATTCCGATAAATATGTAATCAATTATGAAAATATTATATACATGAGATGCATCAATTGTGACCACCACGCGAGGGTCCATTGGACTCACATTGCCCGGTTACGTAAGTTTTATATAACGATAATTATTTATTGAAAAGTAGATCAAGTTTCCCACTTTTGACAAAAGGAAAACTTAATTAATACTATTTCCATGGAAACCATACCGGTATTTTGTCAAAAATTAAATAATAATCGAGATATGCCCATTTGTAACATCGCGTGGGTCCGTTGGACCCCAGTTGCCCGGATAAGAGTTAAATGTGTACATAAAGATTTTTAATGAAAAACATAAATTTATGATTTAGAGATATAGTTAGAGTAAGTAAATATAAACACAAATTTGATAAAGGATATACTCCTAATTGGTCAACTGAATTATTTAAAGTAGTAAAAGTTAACGTTACAATCCAGTTACATATTTATTAAATGATATGTATTATTTAGTTGAAAAGATATTGCGAAAACGTGGTAACAAGGTCTACGTTAAATGGCTGAGAATAAACGAAAAGCAATGGCTTGATAATAATAATTTACTTTAAAAGAGTAAACTATATTTGAAGATAGCTACTAAACAAAAACATTTATATAAAACTGTTATATAAAAGTGTTTCAACAATCCACGCGTACGTGTCATAATAAATAATATTTTACAAAGTATCTAATTTTAATTTAATTGTGTGTAAAATATTTATACATCAGATTCACAACCATCAAGGAAATCTTTAATCTTATCTTTAGCGGGAAAATTAGGTTTAAAAGCTGTACACATTTGCTGTAATTTACAGTATAACATTTATATTTGTTGAAGATACATAGTATATGTAATTATACTTTTTTCGTTTCATTAATTCCAGTCTTATTATAATTTTTTATGTGTATTTTAGAAGCATAATTTTTTTAACGAAAGTTAATAGTCGGACGTATGGAAAATAAGCCTATAAAATCCAAGTCTGAATTAGAAATAAATAAGTGTTATATAATTATCGTAATGAAAGTTGTAAAAACACGATTTGGAAGAGAAATAGTATGTGAAATGGATGATTTTTCTGTATAATTACCAAAAAGATTAGTGGACTCAATGACTATCGAAGATGTTGCAAAATGCAGTGGAAAAACCATTGGCTTAGAGGTAATTGGTTTTACTGAAGTAGACCAAGACATATCATTTCCTTTAATTAAGTTGAATAAATTGTAACAATATCATATATCTATTATTAAAAAAAGTCTCAATAATGAAATAAAATAAATATGATTTTTAAAATGTTTTAATTAATTTGCAACTGTACTATGTATCTATTACTAAAAACGAAATAAATTCGATTGAAATAGTTTTTAATTTTTTACATTACATAAGTGAATTAAAACTTAACGCTTTTCATTTGATGAGAAATTTAAAAATAATTATATATTTCTAAAGCCCACCCACCGACTCGCACCCATTTTTTTTAAACTATAAATAAGTATAGTGTTTGATTTAAAACTCAGTGTGATGATGAAGACCTTAATAGAATTATGTAGTTTAATTATTGTAAAAAAAATTTCTTCTTATAAATGTATTCGATTATTATCAATACCTAAATCTATTCAACTATCTCTGCAGTTAATATATATACAGGCATTATTTTATTGCGTTGAACAGCTAGAAATCAGTAATAGAGATTGAGGGAAGTACAAAACAAATTGTATGTATGAAAAATCTTTACATCCCTCGTTTTTTAGTACATTTTTGTTTGAAATGGAGGAAATATCACTTGCTGATATTTGTGCTAAAACTATAAAAAATATTATGAAAGCCATACAACTGGGTCCCACTCAAGAACAACTTAAAAAATATATTTGTATAGTTAAAAAAAACATCAAGTTAGTACAAATGTGTTTTAAACACAAAACTGAACAAAACACAATGGATAGTGAAAATTTATTTAAACTGGAAAATAACTTAGCTCTTTTGAATTCTTATTTCGCGAAATTAAAAAAACATTAAACGTGTGCAATTAATAATAAAAAAACGAAAGGTAGTGGAGACTTAAATCTAAAAATAATGAACAAAACAATAACTGGAATTATTGTAAATTTTACATTTAAAGACCCTATTATATTTTTAAAATGTGCTTACAACAGTTTTGCACGAAAAATTAACTTATTGTTAAAACGTACGATTGTAAACGTCAACGTAATATGTTCAATTCTCTGATTAAAGAGAATGATTATTTGGGGTTTAATGTGAGGGATACGCCGTCACTCGTGTATCAATTGTAGACTAGACCTCACGACCCTGTTGAGTAATTGAACAAAATGAGATTCATTCAAAGACTGATTTATTTGATATTATTTACACTTTATATACAACTTTTTACATGACGTATTTTATTGTTTGACCTAGTTAGTAGGTCATGTTTTATTCATTTAAGCGCCTTTTTGTGCTTACTAGTTATAATGCACATAGTATATGTGTAATTTCAACCTTACACACTTTTGTATCAGCACAATTGTCGCAATAATTAACCTGCTCTATATTCAGTTTTGCTTACGATTCGTTTTACGTATTTCTTAATTGTTAATTCTACTTATATGTCTCAACTTATTACTAAATATAAAATTACTAAAATTATTAACATTATTAAAATACCCTGTTTAATCTGCAAGATTAAACATCCTGGCGGGCCCGAAGTTCATGTTCATTTGCAGATTGAACATTCTGCCGCGACGAGGTGGTTGTGATGGCGTAAAGTTGTTCCATCTGGAATATTTCTTCCATCTTGGTATCTTTAGTTCTTCTATAGCTTTTAATTTATCCCGGAACTTCACCCATTTTGCTGCTATGTTGTCAGGTACTTTTTGATCCCATTTGATCGCGCTTATCCATAATTCTTGTATTATTAGTTTGGCTGTTATGGTTATTGGACTGACCCACCCTAGCGGGTCGAAGATTTTCGCTGTTTCTGAAAGTATGCTTCTTTTTGTTAATGTTTTGTTGTTGACTGCTACCTTGAATTGAAAGCTGTCTTGATCTGGTAGCCATCTCACTCCTAGGGATTTTCTTGATTCGTTTTGGTTGATATCCAGCGGTTCCGACGTTTCTTTTTCTTCTTTCCATAACTCTTTGTGGTTTCCTGCCCATTTTCTTAACGTAAACCCTCCTTTCGCTGATAATGTGATTAATTCTTCCTGTAACGTTTTTGCGTCTTCTATTGTTGGGGTTCCAGTTAACAAGTCGTCCACGTAATAATCTTTCAGTGTTACTGCTGATGCTTGTGGGTAATTGTTTTCTTCATCTTGGGCTAGTTGCTGTAATGTCCTTACCGCTAGGTAAGGTGCGGAAGCTGTTCCATATGTAACGGTTGTAAGTTGATACTCTTTGATTGGTTCCCTTGGTGTGGTTTGTTGGTAGTGTTCTTCACACTCTTCATCTTGTTGGGACATTTTCACTGCCCTTGGAATTTCCTCGAGTTCCCATAATTTTTCTAATTGCGTTTCTTCTTCCGTGATACAGTACTGACTATCGTCACTTCTTTTTTATTTTCGGGGCTGCATGCTTCCTTAACTTCTTTGGTTGATGCGTGCGCTGCCGATTTTGTTTGCTGGTGTGTTGCAGGTTTTTTGTATTCCTGGTGCAGTAATGTGTGGTGCGGGTACTGACACGTTGTGCACCGCCGTATTGCGTGGCATCCGATGTTGGAACCGTGGTCCATGCAATTGAAACATAGACGTTTTTCTCTCACGAATGTGATCCTGGCTTGTGTTGACAACCCTTTGAATTCGATGCAGTCACCCAACTTGTGATATTGGTTGCAGTAGACGCATGCTTGCCGTTTATAATGCCACTGGGGGTTCCAGTGGGGCTGTCCTCGTGTGGTAGTATGTTGTGATTTTCTTGCCTGGGACATCGCTTCCATTGACTGGAACCTTAGTTTGAGGAACTTCATTACTTCCTCCATTAGTGGTATTTCATTTGGTGCTTTCAGCGATTGTTCGAATAGTTTGTCTCTGCGTCCCATTTTCTTGCTACTATGTGGACAATAAGAGGACCCCAGGAGGTTGTTCCTACTCCTAGGTTCTTTATTGCTTCCAGTCACTCATAAGTGGTGTCATGCAGACGCCTTATTGCACCTGTATCTTGCTCTTGGGTAGTGGGAAAGTCTAGAATTTTGTCTATTAAAATTTTTACCATTAACCGTTTGTTGTATCTGCTCTCGAGAATTTCCCATGCTGTTTTGTAATTGCATTCTGCTATTTGAAGGTGTTGGATTAGTTTTGATGCTTCTCCTGTGACGTTGCTTTTAAGGTACTGCATTTTTTCTATTGTTGTCACCGTTTTGTTGGAGTGTATTGTTTTTTCAAACAGGTCTTGGAATGTCATCCAATTTTCATAGCCACCGCTGAACATAGGTAGCTTTATTTATGGCATCTTGATGCTGCATGTCTTATCTCCAACCATTTGTATTTTGTTTCCGAGTTCGATGCTTATTTGGTCACACCATTGTTCGGTTTTCTCGAACTCGCTGTTTGAAAAATAGTTGTCCTGATGTTTTGTTTCATGTACCTTGATGTGTTCGTGCTGGTTTCCAATTGCAGTACATTGGCGCTGAATCTTGTCTTGCCATAACTTAAGTTGGACCGTGTTTTCTTCTTTCTTCAATCTTTCTTCTACTTGTTGTAATAGAGCACCTAGTTGTTGTATCTTGATCGCTTGTCGTTTCAATCGCTGTTCTTGTTCTTTATCGACCCCATCGTCTTCTTGCGAGGTGGTTGTTAGCTTCTTTTCCAGTTCTGTCAGATAGTTCTTAATGTGATTGTATAGTTTACCCAATTTTTCAAAGTATTCTGACGTGTGGTAGTCATGATCATCTATCTGCAGTTTGGATATTTCATTATGTGTGCTGTTCGCTTCTTCCCACCATGTTTCCAATGCCTTGCTACGTTCATTAATGTACACCTTGTTCTTCCGTGCAGCCGCATCTTTCTTCATATTTGTAAACATCTTTTCCATAGCCTTGCCAATTTCATTTTAGGTGTTGGCCAATTTGTTTATCTTCTCCATTTTTCGCTTTGAGTCTTGTGTTGTTTCTTATTTATAAAGCTTGATTTTCTTACCCACTGTCGATATGTTTCTTCTTTCCTATAAGGGGCGTAAGTCCTTATAGTTGACAGAGGTAGACTTGCTGCTGTAACTTCTTTTGGCGGTGGTGGTGGTGAATTGAATGTAGCTGGTGGTGTTGATGTCTTCAATAGGCTGATGTTCAATAGCTGATGCTGTTGGTGGTGGATGATGTCTTCAATAGTAATTAATTTTACTGGTTGCCGATGTTGGTGGCTCGAAGGACCATGACTAATTTTGCTGGTTGCCGATGTTGATGGCTCAAAGGACCATGATCAATTCTCTGATTAGAGAGATTGAGTAGTTGGGGTTTAATGTGAGGGGTACGCCGTCACTCGTACCAATTGTAGACTAGACCTCACAACCCTGTTGAGTAATTGAATAAAAGATGAGATTCATTCAAAACTGATTTATTTGATATTATTTACACTTTATATACAACTTTTTACATGACGTATTTTATTGTTTGACCTAGTTAGTAGGTCATGTTTTATTCATTTAAGCGCCTTTTTGTGCTTATTAGTTATAATGCACATAGTATATGTGTAATTTCAACCTTGCACACTTTTGTATCAGCATAATTGTCGCAATAATTAACCTGCTCTATATTCAGTTTTGCTTACGATTCGTTTTACGTATTTCTTAATTGTTAATTCTACTTATATGGCTCAACCTATTACTAAATATAAAATTACTAAAATTATTAACATTATTAAAATACCCTGTTTAATCTGCAAGATTAAACATAATACTTGCATGTAAATTTGTCCAACCCACATCTTTTAATAAAATACTAATCTTTTTTGGGGTTTTTTAATGGTGTGCTTTTGCCTGACAAATTTCATTGTTAGCTTTCGTCGTAGAGAGTGTTCTGGTTTGTCATCTTTAAGGCAGTTTAACAATATTTAATTTTTAATGACCTCTAGTTATTCTTTACTAAAATTTGAAATTCAATTTTTATAGTTGGCTTTATACTTTTCTCAAACTGTTATATTAATAGCAGGCTGATGTTTATGTTTTAATTTTTCAACTTTGACAAAATTGTTTACAACATCTTTAACAATTTTTACAAATATTACTACTGACGAAGATAACTGTAAGTGTTATCGAAACGTTTAGATTGCATAATTTAAATACACCATTAAAAAAACCCCAAAAAATATAAGTATTTTATTATGAGTGTTAATGGTGAAAGTTTACATTTTCACACATCTTTTAATGTTGATTTAAAGTATTTCAATACCAAAAATAATATTATAGATATCAGTACTAATCTTAAAAAATGGTATAAAGTAAATGTTATTGATGCACTGACTACGAAATTAAGTGAATTCTCAGAAAAGGATTCGGGCTGGGCACTACAACAAATATTACATTTAATACTTATGTTCCTTTAAAGGGTAGTGAATTTTCTACACGTGTCAGTGTTCCTTCATTTCTTACTGCTAAACATTGTATTATTAATATTAAAAATAACGATTCCTATTGTTTTCTGTGGGCAATAGTAACAGCATTATATCCTGTAGAACAACATGCATAAAGAATTCTTAATTATCCAAATTTTAGTCAAGTTCTAAAATATATAATCATGCACATAAAAAATTCATTTGTAATAGATGTTTAATTCATTTTCACTCAAATGCTTCTTTACAAAAACATTCCATTTATTGTACTCGAATGAACAAGTGTTGTATTAAATTACCTCAAGAATCAAATAAATATTTACAGTTTAAAAATTTTTCCAATTAAGAAAGAGTAGCGTTTACAATTTATGCCGATTTAGAGAGTATTTTGGAAAAAAAACAATAAAAATACTACTACTGCTAATGATAATGACAATAATAGCGATTGCCATGACAACTATGACGATAATAATGACAACTACGACGACGACGACGACGATGATGACGACGACAACGACAATAAAAAAAAAACGAACTACATTATATCAAAAACATGTCCGTTTAGTACTGCATACTACTTAAACTGTTCGTATGATAATACATTACCACAATTTCATATGTATAGAGGAAAAGATTGTATTGATTGGTTTATGGTATAGTTACAAAGTATTGCCAAATGGGCTGATTCAATTTTTAGTGAAATAGTACCAATGGAATGTTTAAATCAAGATCAGATCGAAAATTTCTATAAAGCAGTCAATTGTTTTATTTGTGGTAAACCATTTACACAAATCGATCTTAAGGTTCGTAATCATAATCATTTAACTGGTAAATATCGTGGAGCAGCACACCAAAGTTGTAATTTAAATTTTAAGGATACAAATATTATTCCTATTGTTTTCCATAAACTCAGTGGCTAGGAATATCATTTTATAATTGAAAAACTAGCTACATCTATTCCTGGTAAATATTATTGCCATTGAATAAAGAAAAATACATCTCATTCACTAAAACTGTACAATATACTAAAATAAAATTCAGATTTATTGATGCATTTAGATTTATGAGCAGTAGTATCAATAAACTAGCTTCCTATTTGGAGAATGACAAAAAAATGATTACAATGACTCACTGTAATGATGAACAAGAATTTAATCTATAATTCGAAAAGGTATCTTTCCCTATGGATACCTAGATTCTTGGGACAAATTAAATGAAACCAGTTTACCTTCACAAACATTATTTTTTAGTCAATTAGTTAGTAAACATGTTAGCAAGTTAAAACTTTAGGTGAATATTCAGATTTATGTCTAAAAACAGATGTTCTACTATTAGCAGATATTCTCGAAAATTTTCGCAAAACGTGCATGAAAACATACCAATTCGATCCTTTACATTATTGTGCAGCTCCCGGCCTCGCATCTGATGCTATGTTAAAAATTACAAAAATTAAATTAGAACTCTTAACCGATATTGATATAGTTTTATTTATTGAACGAGGTATTCGAGGCGGTATATCCCAATGTTCACATCGATATGCAAAAGCAAATAATAAATACATGGGAAATGAGTATGATCCAAATTCCGAAATGATGAGTTCACATTACTAAACGAAACAGGTTTTATTATTTCTAACACTTTAAATACTTCAGATACAGCTGATGTTAGATTCATTTTAGACTGTGACTTAGATTATCCTACTGAATTGCGAGAGTTTCATAGAGATTTACCATTGGCACCGGAACATATGATTCCATCAAATTCAAAATCAAAATTTAGCAAATTTTTACTCATTCTTTATCCAAACCGTAATTACGTCATTCATTATAGAAATCTCAAAATGTATTCACAATTAGGAATGAAATTAATCAAAGAACACACAGTTTTCGATTCAAACGAGCTCCATGGCTTAAACAATATGTAGACTTAAATACTTTAATGCGACAACAATCACAAAACGAAATTGATAAACAGTTGTATAAACTAATGGTTAATAGTGTTTTTGGTATATGTATGGAAAACGTGCGAAAATACAAACAAGTACATTTAGTAACCAAGTGGGAAGGTCGCTATGGTGCAGGTTCCTACATAGCACAACCAAACTTTTATAGCTGTAGTATTTATGATGATATGACAATTATAGAAATGAACAAACTAGAAATTACACTAAATAAACCCATTTATTTAGGATTCGCTATTCTAGACATCTCTAAAATATCCTTATACGATTTTTACTATAATTACATATTTGAAAAATTTCAAACAATGTTAAAATTTTGTATTCAGGTACAGTCAGCCTTTTATACGCATTTATAAACACTAATACTGATATCTATGAATGTATAAATAATGATATTGATAAATTTCATACGTATAATTATCGTTCAAATAATATTTTTAAACTTCCCTTAAAAAATAACAAAATACCTTGTTTAATGAAAGATGAAAATCAAGGACAAATAATGCTAGAATTCGTTGGGCTTAAATCAAATATGTATTCATTTAGAGTAGATGACAAATTTACAAAAAAATCAAAAGGTTGCAAAGCGGCCAGTCTCAAAGAAATAACAATCGATGATTACAAAAACGTTCTATTCAATAATGAAATCATTAAACGTAATCAATATCTAATTACTTCTAAAAAACAGGTATACACACTGTTACAAAATAAAATTGTGTTAAGTGCATACGGTGATAAGCGAATTGCTGATCCTAATAATTGTACAACCATCAGACCATGGGGTTATTACTAGTAATACACTAATCAACAAGACAATTAACATGATGTATTTGATATTTATATATGTATGTATTAAATAAATATATCTTTCACAAAAGGTTTTACATTTCACAATAATTAAACTACATAACTCCATTAGGTTTTTCATCATCACACTGAATTTCGAATCAAACACTACGTACACTAATGAACAAGACAACTAACATGAAGTATTTATATATGTATGTGTTAAATAAATATCTTTCAAAAATGGTTTTACATTTTTCTTGCTATTTCTCACACATATCCCAAATACAACAAAATTAGACATCCAGCAGTCACCGCCCGCCCCCAGCATCCAAGTCAACCCCGCGACAGAGCCCGGGGCAGAGGGGCGGGAGACGACAGCAACAGGGACCCAGCGCCATCCGCCGTCACCCGGGCGACAGGGGATAGCACCACCCACATACACACTCTCACACACACACACACACACACACACACACACACACAACACACACACACACACACACACACACACACACACACACATACACACACAGCTCCTCTTATGGATGCAACCCGTTGCATGTTCAATTACATACACACAAAATTGTTTCATAGAAACGTGTTCGTTAACTGTTATAAAAACCCCATTAAAAAGATTGGAAAGTAATAATTACTTACAAATAACATAGAGTTAAATTAAATTAACATGTTTTTAAGAATATCAAACTGATATAATGGAAATAAAAGGCAAAAGGTTTTAATGGTTTTATTATTATACGCGAATTAACAATAACTACAAGTTTAAAATCCACGAATACGTACCAACTACTTGTAGAGCTGATCTTATAACGTCATCCTATAAGAGTAATAATACATTTTAAAAATCTTTATCGACATTTTTGTTAGAAATATCAAGTAAAAACATAATATATATATATATATATATATATATATATATATATATATATATATATATATAATATATATATATATATATATATATATATATATATATATATATATATATATATATATATATATATTGTATAATTGCATTGTTACCTAAATTATATAATACATTATGAAGAATGGCGTCATTACTGCCTGGCGTAGTAAGGCTAAAACAGAAATTTTGGTCTTTATCGTGTTCATGATACGGAGACAATTGAAATTGTTATGATATACTAAGTTATTTGCTATTAATATTGCCGTTGTCATTTATTTCATAACTTCCTGAAAATTTATTTTACGAAATATAACCTCAACCAAATTCTAATTATTTTAATACCAATGCAGTCACTACTGTTCTATAAATTTATAATGAAGTTATATCAAACAAAGATTTTGAAATTCTAAAAATGCTAATAAATCTTTATGAAAATTAAAATCAACACTATATGAATATATACATATATATATATATATATATATATATATATATATATATATATATATATATATATATATATATATATATATATATATATATATATATATATATATAAAAATAATAAGTTTACCTTTAGAAGCGTTTTTCCTTCAGTTGTTCTAATAATGATAACCATATATTGAACTTAAATACTTTTTATACAACGTGTCCACATGTAGTCTCACTAAACACGCTTTTTGAATGTTTCGATATAAACCTGCTTTTACATTCCGATCATTAACTAATTTAGAAAGTAATACACAAAACCTGATTACGCTACTTGTATTTAGCAATTATGTTGTACTTATAAAATTTACATTCAAAACACAAATATTTTAAAAATTTTGCTAACACACACACACACAACACACACACACACACACACACACATGTACTTCACGTTATATGGATTTTTACCAGTTGAGATTAATAGCAATGTTAACTAAACGATTTAAAATATCTAATCTGAAATAAGAGTGACGCAATCTAATTTATTTGAAATTTCATAGAGAGCATCACCATCATCGAGATTTTGAGATACATTCACCTCATCGTCTTCACCTTGAACGATTATATTGTAACAACCTATAAAGCAGCTAATAACCCCTAACAGTTTTATCAGACACTATTATTACAAAGACATGAGGTTATCCCTAAATTAACTGGTTTCAGCACATGACACTGTTTCCTCTAGATGCATGCGGCGCGATCCTTTTATGGGCATTCACCCGGATACACATTCCTATTAACTGATTCTACTTTCGGTGACGATACTAGCGCCATCTACCTTTGCATCTGCTTTTGCACACGACACTATTTCCTCTCGATGCATGCGATCCCTTCATGCGATACTTTTATGGGCATTGACCCGGATACACATCCTTTTATAGACATACGTTCCGGATATACATTCCTATTAGCTGATTCTATTTTCGGAGACGATACTAGCGCCATCTTGAGACATCTAATACTACACCAAGACTTCGTCCCCTTGTAGAGATTCACCTTCTTGTGGCAAGGGGGCCTTCTACATTACGGGGGCGAAGACCTAGCACTTGCTCCCGATAGCGATTCGCCCCCTTATGCAGAGGGCCCCTTCTTCCTCTTCTTGTGCTTTGCCCCACAAGGGGGCGATTTGCAACAAGGGGACCCTCTACATTAGGGGGCGAAGACCTAGTGTCTGCAACATCTTTGAGCGCTAGGGCTTTGACCCAATTCTTAGATTGCTGCTATCGCCACCTAGCGGCAGATTGACCTACTAATGGGCCAATTTCGGCCTTGCTATTACTACTTCTATCTACCGGTATAACTAAAAGAAATACGACATTGGGTTGGCTGGATTTTACGATTGTAACCGCATTAGAAACATCTATATAGGCAAAGATAGATTTTATTTTAGAACAAATCCACCTCATTTGCAAGGCATCCTCATGGGCATGGAGTTATACATTCCCAAAAACAGAATCGAATAGGTCAATCCCGTTCCCAACTCTGGTTAAGTCAGGATTGTACTTCTTCAACATCTTTGAAAATAAATCTTATATTAAATGGAAATCTAATAAAACGGTCAAGACTCATGCAGAATACGTTGGTATTAGAAATATCATCAAAAGTGTCATCACTAAATCTAAAAAAAATGTTTCAGTAACGAAAATGCAATGAGAACTAGCTGCATCTCTTTTGGACAGTCGTAAACTTTGACCTTTAGCTAAGGCCATTAGTAAAAATTTTGGCACATCTTCATTTCCTCCTCTAACATCCTTAGACGGGTCTATAATTGCTGATTCTGTAAACAAAGACCACGTTTTTGTGGATTTATTTGCTTCAAACTCGTGTCTCAAAGATTCTGGAAGAGATGTGCCCCTAGTCAACCCTTCTTCATACGCTATGAAACGGATTCATTTTCGGTACAAGCTCCTAGAATCGATTATCACTAGGCTTGATCTCAATAAGCGACCGACCCAGACGGTATCCCAGCTATGGTCTTAAATAAATGTTGCCCCGAACTAGTACCAGTGCTATCTAAGCTCTATTCGATCGCTACGTCTTCTATGAAAATTTACTTCATCATGGAAGTTAGCAAATGTTCAACCTATTCCCAAAAAGGGCGATAAGACCGATCCCTCGAACGACCGACCAATTGCCATCACTTCAATTCTGTCTAAAATCATGGAAAAAACCATCAATCAGCAACTGCTCTCGTCCCTTGGAGCTAACTCAGATTTTAAGTTTTCAGACTCTATTACTCTGTTGGGAATGACTGCATCCTCAAAGTTGCTCGTAAAATAAGGTTTTTGTAGAGATCTAGTCAGTAATTTACGTCCCGACAACTCTTTCTGCTGTATAAGGCTCAAATTCGACTTTATCTAGAATATAATTCTCAAATCTGGGTTGGTGCTTCCCAATACGCTCTCGATATCGTTGATCGTACTCAAAAGAGAGCGATTAGGTTTATAAACGACCCATCCTTAACATCTGACATACAGTCCCTGGCGCATAGAAGAATCGTTTCAGTTCTTTATTTGTATTATCGGTTTGACAATGGTTATTGCGCTGCAGAATTAAATTATTTGATACCATGTCGGGCTAAAAGTGCTAGGAATACTCGGTTTGCACACTGACATCATCAGTATGCAGTACAAATCTCTACTTGTCGTACCAAACGGACGCAATCCACATTCCTCTACACGACTTTTAAACTCTGGAATGATCTCTCTAGTTCCTGTTTTCCTCTCACCTATGATATCAAAAAATTTAGGGTAGATGTTCGTAAACATATCTTGGCAATTCAATGTCCCTCTATCCATCCTGTGTGCTTTAGTACAATAGGTCAAATTTATCGTGTTCAGGTCCACAATTATAAAAAAAATTCATTAATGTTCCACACGATGCATGTAAGTTAGACAAAATTAGCGATTATTTAAAAATTAATATACCCATAGAAAAGTTTATCATTAGAGCAGACGACAGTACACTTAAATACACTAAAATATTAGAACCAAATATTTTGAACACGTCTGCCTTAGACATTGAAATACTTAAACACACTAATCTACACGTAGAGCGCAACATTATAAAAGGATCTAATCGCAACGGGAAACCTACAAGAGTATGATAAGAAATTGACGTTTTAGTTTCCCCGGGTTATCGTATAGATAAAACTCCAAGTAATACTTAATATTCAGAAGTAGACACAGACGTAATTAGTAATATAATAATTAATTTGACTAGTCAACAGGGCGAATTAGTAAATTTTGATGAAAGTGAACCACTCACAATACGTTTAGATCCAAAAAACATGGGTCTGAGAATTAATCCAAGAACAATTCCATTTTTCAAAACTTCAGGTAAAAGACATCTGTATAGTAAGTCGTTAATTACTCATTAACCTTCATTGCGGTTCACATTTGCAGAGAAATACTTTTTAACGTCAACTGAAATCAAAGTTCTCACCGACAATGCCCGAATCATTAAACGTCTTTCAAAACGTACATTTTGATGATACTATAGTTAAATGAGATATTCACACTTATCTTCCGTATGGATCTTCTAATTATGGACCTTCTAAAGAAATACGCATATTAATTCAAAGTCAAAATTTAGTTATGGCTACTTATGATAGTTTTCTGTACATCGAAGGCAAGCTTGAGCTCAAAAAGGAAGATCATGATAAACCATGCAACTTAACCCATAATTTTCCCAACTTTCTTTTCAAAGAAATTCGTTATGAGTTATGTGGTTAAAGAGTTGACATATGCAGAAACCTAATCATATCGTCTGCACTTAATTACGTTATGTTTCTTATATGGCAAACAAGAGCAAAGCACTACGCTATTTGAGGTGGTCATCAAATAATGAAGAACCTTTAAAGGTAGAATTTGATGAGAAAAATGCAGACAAATCTTTTACATTATGCATACCATTGAACACACATATTTGGGATAATAAAGGATTATCGTCAAGTAATCGTGAGTATGCGTCAAGAGTTAATTCGATCTAGAGGCGGTACAAACTACTGCTATGGTGACGTTGATGAAACAATAACCCTAAATAAAATTCAATGGAAAGTACGACACATAACACTTAGTGGTGCTGCGAAACTTGTTTCAAGGAGTCAGTAAAAATTCTATTATTACTGTTCCATTTCGTCAATGGGAGTTATATGAATTACCTTCTTTAAAACAGGCAACCTCAGACATATGGCCAATAAAAACATCAACGCAACTGGAAAAACCACGTTGGATAATTGTTGCATTCCAACAAGGTAAAAGGTACACAAAGTCAGTAAGGTCCAGGAATTTTGATCACATTAACATCAGAAACCTTAAAGTACATCTAAATTCTAAGTATTATCCATATGAAGTAATGCATTTGAACTTCAGTTTTTTGAAATTCCGATGTGATTACAATGATGAAGATGATAAACATGCATTATTCAATAATAATAACAATATGATAGTAATAATAATATATTGCCGTAATAATTCATACAATAATGAACATAAACTAAGAACTTAAATAATCGCTGATATTGTATAAACATCGTGGAATAAGATGTGTTTAACCGCCTGCTTAAATTTAATACATTCTTTAATAGACTTAATAGTTGATGGCTGAATTACATGGTTTTATAGCTGCGTAGTGAAGACCTTTTTCAAACTGGGTTTTTCTATGAAGAGCGATTCTTAAATCATTCGGAGAACGGGTAATCATTATACTACATGTTTCCTAGTTAGTATTGAACAAATTTTAGTTTTTTTTAACAACTGTAACTAATCCGAATTCAAAGCATGTCAGTATTTACAATGGAATGAATAAAATGAATCCTTAAAAAATTCCACAGTAGACATCAAATTGGAAGTGGAATCTCTAACATCTTACGATTATGGGATCGTTGTCTATGGTCTTATTCTCGATGATGCTATTGCCAAAGATAAGCCATTCTGTGGAGAAGTGAACAGATTATATTTATTGTAATATGTACTATGTAAGTCTAGTATATAAATAAAGATGTAAATATTCGTTAAAAACTTATTTCATCCACTAACGATGAAAGAAGTTGCTCAGAAACCAAAACTTCCAATTCAAAATCACGACCTAGATGATGAAAAGTGTAGGACTCTAAAACATGGTAGTTTACTTCCTACTAGTGTACGTGGTTTTATAAGAACCCCCCCCCCCCCAATTGTGGTAAAACAAACACAATGATTTGTATGCTTACTAAGCAAATGGTTATTTAAGCATGTGTACCGGGTGGCCAACTAAGAACGGCCGTCGGCCATGAATGGATTATAGCACAGGTTTGGGAAAAAAAAATTTATAACGAAAGTGGCTTCGAGAAACGCCTGGAAATTATTTTCAGAATTGTAGGTCCACAGCTAGAGGGCGTATTTGACAGTTAAAATTTTAAAAAGCAAAATTTTTCAAAACTTGCTGAATTAAGGGTCATATTAAATATTATAATCAGATTCCTCGACAAATTCTGCATATTTTTTATTTGACAAGTTTTAGTCTATCTCTTCAAATAAGGGGTGGGGGAGAGTGGGATCCTTGTTGCGAAAAAACGCATTTAATTCAGGTTCTGCTTGACCGACTGTAATAAACTTGATGTTGTTTGAAAGAGCTTTTGTTAAACAATAGAAAATTTGTAAATATGAAGCAATCGGATTAATAATATAAATGCTAGAGGGCGCTGTTTAATATTTTTTCAATATTGTGTTTTCTCTTTACAATTTTAAATGGAAGCATAAAAATTTAAGTAGGTTTTTAAAAAGTAGACTAAATTAGTAATAAAACAGTAAAAAACTGCAAATCGATATCTTTTTCCTATCCTGAGATATCATAAGAAACAGGTAAATGGCGGGAATTGTTCTTCCAACGTCTAGTAGCCTAGAGTAGTCTAGTTCGCGCCAACGGAAATTATTAAATTTAGCCTGGATGAAAAGATCTTACATTGGTTTGCAGTAATTTAAACTGTTATCATACTAATGTTATGGTTGCCGCTAGATTACCTAAATGTAATGCTGTCGCTACTAACAATGAGAACAAATTATAAAATAATAATGTGATAAATCTAGCAATTAAAACCTTAAATAAATAACTTTCTTGAAATGTTTTGGACGGTGGTTCGACATATACCGAAGTCTCCAGCTATAGCTCTGGTGCTTTAATAAGGGTTAACATTTACATAAGCTAAAACATCAATAACATTTTCCTCTGTTCTACCTCTGCGTTGTCTTCGGTACACAGGAAGATTCACATTTCCAGTAGTACGCACACGGTGTGCGGGTCGGAGAAAAACTCTTCTGCTGTGATGCCGTCTGTTTGGGAACTGCAGTGCATACACTCTAGCAGCAATGTTTGCATTTCTCATACATTCAAAGTAAACTGCTAATATATCAAATGCTTCCTCATTTGTAAGAATCATTTTGGTACGAAAAGATAAAGAAAGTCTATTAAATGCAACACGTTGAATAATTTTTAACATATGTGTGAAAATCATAGCTTGCTTGTTTTCAAGAGGGAATTTATTTTATATCTTACATGGCCCTCTTTACTAATTTTGTTGGCACCAGTAAATCGTAATTCATATTTTAAACTGTATTTGTTGTTGCTGGGCAAATATCGGTTTTTATTGATATTTTATGCTTTTGATTTACTAACACATCGCTTGAAAACAATTATAACATTCTTATAAAATTAAAAAAATTTTAGATTTATCACATTATTATTTTATAATTTGTTCTCATTGTTAGTAGTGACAGCATTACATTTAGGTAATCTAGCGGCAACCATAACATTAGTATGATAACAGTTTAAATTACTGCAGACCAATGTAATATCTTTTCATCCAGGCTAAATTTAATAATTTCCGTTAACGCGAACTAGCCTACTAGACGTTTAAACAACAATTCCCGCCATTTACCTGTTTCTTATATAGGATAGGAAAAAGATATCGACTTGCAGTTTTCACTGTTTTATTACTAATTTAGTCTACTTTTTAAAGAGCTACTTAAATTTTTATGCTTCCATTTAAAATTGTAAAGAGAAAACGCAATATTAAAAAAATATTAAACAGCTCCCTCTAGCATTTATGTTATTAATCAGATTGCTTCAAATTTACAAATTTTCTATTGATTAACAAAAGCTCTTTCAAACAACATGAAGTTTATTAAAATCGGTCAAGCAGAAACTGAATTAAATGCGTTTTTTCGTAACAAGGTACCCACTCCCCTTATTTGAAGAGATAGACTAAAACTTGTCAAATAAAAAATATGCAGAATTTGTCGAGCAATCTGATCATAATATTTAATATGCCCCTTAATTGAGTAAATTTTGAAAAAATTTGCTTTTTAAGATTTTAACTGTCTAATACGCCCTCTAGCGGTGGACCTACAATTCTGAAAATAATTTCCAGGCGCTTCTCGAGGCCATTTTCGTTACAAAAATTTTTTTCCCGAACCTGTGCTAAAATCCATTCCTGAGATATGGCCGACGGCCATTCTTAGTTGGCCGCCTGGTACCTACGTATGCTCTAAGTCATTGAATTAAAACAAGTACACACTTTTACAGGAAGTTTTACTTCCGATGAAGGATATAGGTTACTTTATCTTCAATAATAATCAAGATGTGATTGGGCCTAATTGTGCAGAATTAAACTCTGTTTTTGTTGTCGATGATATCGCTTGCTAAAAGCAAAATAACATAAGGGCATATTTTTGTACGGGTAGGCATAACGATATTGACTATTTCTACTTGGGTCAAACCTACAGTAAAATTCCAAGGAAATTAATTCGTGATAATGCAAAATAAGTCCTACCATAAGCATGAAATTGTTTCGGGATATGTGTTCAAAGTATTCGGTAGATCCGTTTGGTTTCATCGTCATAAACAAGGATGTCGAAGATAATAATAGTCGCTATAGGAAAATGTTTGATGAATATATAACACCTTAAACTGTTTTCAGTAGTTTGGTACTTTAGGTATTAACAACTGTCTATTTAGGGGAGACCTGTACCTGTTCCGTGAACCCGCTTTGCTACAATAGATAACAAGGAGATTAAATTAAAGCAAAACATTGACTTGGCTCATAAAATAATACAGCAGAAATACAAGTGTTAAAACTGCTCGCATCGATAATGATAGAAAATTTGAAAGTTCTTATAAACCCATAATAGAACCTCTAACTGAATTAGTAAATAAAATCGATTCAGATAAAAAAATTAAAACACCTAAAAAGGAGTCCATTGACGTTAAACTCAAAAAACCACCCCTGTTCATATTTCCAAGAAAGCATGCTACTAATCCCACTAGCCCGCTAGCTCAAGTTTAAGGGACTCCAGGCTTCACTTCACCGTCATTAGGTGATTCATGAAAGGGTAATACTAGCCCACTAGCTCAGCTTCCGTTTTTTCAAAGAAATCCTCCTTTGTACACCATCTTTCTTAGATACATCTGTCATAGGAGCGATTAATACTGAGGAAGAAGAATAAGAACCTATTAGTATCACAGATGCTTCTACTACCCGCAATGAACGCATCTCAGAAGAGTTTCTCGAGCAGTACAATGAATTACCTCGTATATACGTTGAACATATTATGAAGTATCCTGAAGGTGCCATTGATCGTTCTTGTGGTGTCCACTATGATATCAAAACAGACAAATGGACAATTGGTAATACTACCGTTACAATAAAGGAAACGATATGCTTATTAAATGCGTCATGTATAAAGGAATTCTAGGTATATACGATCTACTCATTATGAATGAACCCAATTTAAATCTAGTAAATTCAAGATAAAAATTTTTTAAAGTGTTTTGGAAGCTATGAATGTTGCAAAGCGAGATTATGATGTCAGTGGACAAATTCGAGTCGCTTTTTAAACAGTATAAATGAGAATACTTTGATGTCAACATATTCTAACTAAAAATCCCCTTGACAAATTTGGACATTCACATGTCCAGCATTAATTCAAGAAATTAATCCTTCAGTTTAAACTGATTGATGATAATCAATTTGATGTCGAGAATAAGAGACACAGCAATGTTGCCAATCCATAGATCCCCAAGATGTCATCACTAAGAAATATTATTTATCAGCAAGTTCCAGTTGGCGGACCGAGAAGAAGATGGTGATGCTATAAGTAAAGGATATCTTAATTTTTGTCTACAAGCTGCTCAGAAAGCTTTTACGAGAAACCAACACTTATCTAGTGTTTGAGCAGAAGTTATACGAACTTAAAGAGATTGTAGATAAATTAGCGCTACAATTCCTCAACGAATTGCATAAACCTGCACGAAAAAATCTTAAACGAAGACTAACAATAATTAAAGGTTTTGATGACCTTTGACAAGCAGATTTGGCGGAATTTTACATAAAAGATCCATTAAGTGTGCTTTGTATAAAACGTTTAGCCTACAAGTTAGATACAATTAGATTGATATAATTAGGACTGTAACGAAGGATTACAACAATCGTAAGCATAGGACTAACACACACTCACACAAAAACATTCTAGAAGAATCGATATTGCGTAGGTGACATAGTACGAATCAGTACATTTAAAGTACTGTTTCCAAAGGATACACACCTAATTGGTCTAGTGAACTATTTATGATTGTGAAAGTTCACATTACTAACCCCACTACTTACATGTTGAAACACATGAAAGGATCACCTGTATTGGGAGGGTTTTATGAACACGAATTACAGAAACCAAAATATCTCGACGTATACTTAGTAGAAAAAGTGCTTCGCTCCAAGAAAAATGAGATATTCGTGAAGTGGTGGGGATTGGATGAAAGATGCCTGCTTCAATAGAGCCGATGTTGTTTTACAAGTATGCAGTTTTTACATGAATTAAAACACAAGGAATAATAATTGTGTTTTTATTTTAGTGCATCAGTTCTTTCGCTACTGAGACGTTTTACAACAATATTTTTGGTTGTACTGTTCAAAATCCATCCTATGGGGTTCAAAAACAAATAATATGAGCAAGTTTATATTTTTACTAATTTGTTTTTACTTATTTAACCAAAATAAAAGACTGGGTCACATATGTCCTATAGTGGTGTTGGCTGGGTGACGTACCAATAATATCAAAATGAGATTCTGTATTTGAACATAAGCTATTACAATATTACGAAAAAAATACTATGCATGATACGGTAAAAAACACTTTTGCACAGGGATGCCTTACAAACAGATGGTCTTTGTACGTGTTCTTATTCAAACTGGATCTTTGGGATCTTCTACGCGTGGAACCTTCTATAGGAATAACAACACGATGACATCCTTTGTATCTTTCCACTTCGTGGTAAGTGTTTCATTTTAATTTATTAGAAATTCAGCATCACCTCTTGCACAATTCTTCGTTTCAAATTTAGGCACGTCTTTTCTGTTACTGGTATACGTCCCAACACATGCAAAGGGTAAGTAGTTCATCAGTTTTACACTGATAAAATACTTATCGAAGGAAAAGCAAACCTCTGATGAACTGTTCAGATTTTGCACTGAGCTTGTTAGTGTGTTTACAACTATTTCCCCTGCAGTACCGTCCACTACTTTGTTTTTTTTCCGCGATAAATGTTAACATCAAATATATACCCAGTTTTAGATTCACACATTTTCCAAGGTTTTATCCCTCTTTTTACAGGTTTTAGAGGTAGATGTTGCTTGAGAAAGGACCTGTCTTTGAACTTAGCCATTAATCGTCGATAGTTTGATGAGATCCATCTGTTCGTGCCTTTATAACGTGTATTTCAAGCAAGATATTACTTCATCCACGTAATAGGTTTTGGAACAACTTTGGGGCGTTTCAGGCTCATTGTAATACATTTTGGACAACAACAAGGTGCACCTACCTCCACTTATTTCCCGTTTTATCAATACTTTGCAGAGAGATTCATTAGAAGACCAGTAGTTATATACTCGAGGAACTTTGTTGCACGACATAATAAGGATACATCCTAGAACCGTCATAATTTTATGCACGTCTGTAGTTGGAATCTTTATTTTACAGTCAACCATTTCAATAAGTTTATTCGTGCACAAACATCTAACTCACAACATTTCCTATTTAGATTCAAAAGGACAAATCCTTCCTGTTCTATAAGGGAAGATTTTCGGGGGACAACGTTTGAATCGATTTGTTTCCAAGTAAATGCAGTTGAGACTGCATTCTGAGAGGTAGAGCTTTCATCGGAATCATCACATTCCGTGCACGATTCGGAAGACTATTCATTTTCTACACTGTTGAAATTTTGTAATCGTTGCGATCAAACTAACAATTACTATTTTTAAAGACTTGTAGTTTGAGCATTTGTAATGCACTCGATGAGATGTCTTTGTAATTAACACGAATTCGTACTATTATTAGGGCGAGTCTCACATATTTTGACCCCCCTCCTGTATAACTCATTTTCGATCAGGTTTACAAAAAAAAGTTTAATACAAAAGTTGTTTGGTCTAAACAAGATTTTTCAAATTTTGTATTATTATTTCTACAGGTTGTCCCAGAAGCGGTCCACAGCTCCTGATTTGAGAATTTTATCTTTAGTTGTTTAGTTGTTAATAAACAATTCAAAACTGCGTTACTATTATCCTCATTTCACTCATTAATAGTTTTTCTAATTTTATTTTGAATCATTTGGACTGTATTATTAGAGATATCATTCACTTTGCCTTTTAAAAATGCCCACACAAATGTATCTAAGAGTGTTAAAATCGAGGCTGTTTGGTGGCCATGGAATGGGTTCATTGTTACCGATCCAAATGTCAAATTGGCCATTTGATTGCTCCCGTACGTCCAAATTATTCCTTATAATTTTTCAGCAGAAAATTGTTATTCTAAAAGAAATGCTTCCTCCGGAAGAATACTTCTAAATGTGTCGCTCCTGTCAAGTTGTAGTCCAAAAATATGGGTCCTACAATTTTATTTTGGGAAATCCCTCACCAACCTTTTACTGACTTTCTGCCGGATTTACTAATTTGGACAACTTTTTTTGTTGTCCATTTTTGTTCTCCCACGAACGTTTATTCTTTCTTTTGAAAACTGCGGAATATCAGGACCCTCGTCTAATCTCTGGAGCATTTGCTGACAACATTCTAATCGTTTGCGCTTGTAATCGTCTGTAAGCTTCTGCACCGCTAGTAACTTGTAAGGTCTGTAGTGATTGTTTTTCAATGTCCTTTCTTAATAACCTTTTCCAAGCTCATGTGAAACCATTAGAAAACTATTTTCTGAATTTTCAGAAACGATTTTTCATTATCTTAAGAAGGCTCTTAAAATAAGCGAGATACCTTGTTCTACAAAAAAGTTAACTTTTAATAATACTCTTTACCTACCGCCAAAATATATTAGGGTATTAAGTTCTTCATTCTCGTCTGCCCTAGTTATACGTTTTTTCCTTTTAAATATTTCTTTATCTCTCACATGACGGTAAATATTTAAAAACGTATTCTGGCTTGGAGATCTGCGATTTGGGTATAATGTCATATATTCGTTTCTTGAAGATTTTTATTTTTATTACTTTTTATGTAAAGAGAAAGAAATTCAAACTTTTCAGTTTCTGTGTAACCCATTTCATTCAAAGTCTGCTGTGAAATAATAACAATGTTGTTATGACATTACCTGTCATTGTCACGGCCACTATATAACATGGTTCATGAGTAATTAAGCCTCTCACGGCATAATTAGTGAGATTTGGTCAAAATACCTCTACATATTTTGGATAGCATCAATGTCCGACAGCTACGTCAATATACAGAGCGTTCAATATAATCGGACGCACCCAATAACGCTTTTGTATTGCATTTCACAAGAAAGTGTTTAAATAGTTTTTTATTCATTTACAAATACTCTATTAAGTGCTTGGTTTAGATAATTTTTTAAGCTTCCGGTTTGACCGGAAGCGCACATAATTTTATTTTTTTAAATCACACTGTATATATATTTTTGCATTTTTGCATTGCCTATTTTTTTCTCAATACATACGTATAAAATTCTTATACGGTTTTATAAAAAAAAATTAGAGAAAAATGCCATCGAAGGTTTTTCAATTTTATTATATGATTAGAAAAATTAAACAAAATCAGTTATAATTAGCGAATAAATTGTTCACAGTTACCACCATTCTGTTCTAGACATGATTCTAATCGTCGCCTGAGTTCATGATTAGATGCTTTTTTTATTTTCTGCGTAGTTAAATTAACACATGCAACTGTAATTTTATTCTTTAAGTCTATAACATTTGAAGGTGGATCGGCATACACCACTGTTTTTAAATGACCCCACAAGAAAAAATCTAACGGTGTAAGATCCGGTGATCTCGCAGGCCATTCTACCGGGCCGTTAGTTCCTATCCATCGTTCATTGAACGTTTGGTTAAGATATTCTTTTACTATCAACGCGTTGTGAGCTAGAGCTCCATCTTGCTAGAAATACAATTGTTGTCGCAGAAGCAGAGGAAACTCATCGAACATTGTTGGTAGCACGTTATCTAAAAATTCAAGATTGACGTTTAGATTACCATAATAGAAATAAGGCCCTAGTAATTGGTTTCCAATTAAATCGCACCAAACATTAGTACCCCATACGGTTTGATGGTTAGTTTCCATTGACCAATGAGGATTTTCGTCAGACCAATAACGATTGTTTTGTTTATTAATAACTCCATTATTTGTAAACTTGGATTCATCTGTCCATAAAATATAATCTATAAATAATGGATTGTGATCACATTGCTCAACTGTCCATGCAATCAAAGTTAATCTCCGATCAGAGTCTTGAGGCCGCAAGTGTTAAACCAAATCGACTTTATAAGGCAGCATTTTGAATTTTTTTAATGTCCTGTGAATTGAGCCAACTGATACACCTACTTCTTGCGCTACATGTCTAATAGATGACCGTGGATTTACTCTAAAATAACCCAATATCTGTATTTCAATATCTCGGTCAAAACATTTCTTTGTTGTTCTAAATTCTGATAATTTACTTCTGGCAATGTTCTACGCATTCTAAGCGATTGTTCAATTTTTCGTATGTAACTTTCGGAAGGATGGTATCTATTGGGACATCTTTGTGCGTATAATTCTACCGCTCGTCGAGAATTACGTTTACATTCACCGAAAATTAGCAGGTCAACTTCTTCACTGTTATTCATTTTAAGCAATCATTTCGATTGAAATCAAATTAAACTTATATATGATTGTCAATTGCAATAAACGAAAAAACAATTGAGATGCGATTTTGTTGATGTACGCTGCCTACCGTTTTGTTTGATTCTTCTAATCGTATAATAAAATTGAAAAACCTTCGATGGCATTTTTCTCTAATTTTTTTTATAAAACCCTATAAGAATTTTATACGTATGTATTGAGAAAAAAATAAGGAACGCAAAAATGCAAAAATATATAAACAGTGTGATTTAAAAAAATAAAATTATGTGCGCTTCCGGTTAAACCGGAAGCTTAAAAAATTATCTAAACCAAGCACTTAATAGAGTATTTGTAAATGAATAAAAAACTATTTAAACACTTTCTTGTGAAACGCAATACAAAGAGTTATTGAGTGCGTCCGATTATTAAGATATATATATATATATATATATATATATATATATATATATATATATATATATATATATATATTTCAACTAAAATCTGTAAATCCACTAATTGGAAAAAGGTAGAAATACCTAAAAGAAGTTAAGCCATTTAAATTTTTTAAGGTAACTCGCCTATTCTTGTAGGAAGACCCAGAAAAACCACTATAGCTATACTCGAGGGGGAACGTCCTTTCCAAATATGTAAAAATGTACAAGGTGTTCCATTTAAATTAACATAGTTAATATCCGCGGTCATTTTTATATAATTCGGTGAACAAAAAGGTAAACATGGGAGACAAAATTTAATGACTAACCCAAAAATGTAGACAGCCTTTATCTCGAAAACGGTAACAGAGAGGGTAGATGCATCTTATACAGATTGGTCTTAGAATTCAGCGCAAAATCTAAAATCAAATAAAATA
>JARFJB010002259.1:102500-137500 GCA_036346205.1 Vesta saturnalis | reverse complement strand
CTCGTCGCAATTTGCTTCCCATTCCCACTCTCCTTTTTCCAGCCCGTGGTTTGCTTCCCATTCCCATTGTCCGTTTTCCTTTCATTACACCGGCTATAATTAATGCAGTAGCCCTCTCTCCAAAGTAGGCGTTTATGGAACGAAATCTGTTCCAAGACTTTTGTTGCAAAGTCTTATCGGCTATGTGGCGCTGCCTTAGATCATTGGACTGGGAGTATGCAATACTGTGTTCTTTACACGCTTCGTCCAATTCGTTAATACCCGTATAACCGCAAGCTAATCGTTCTTGCAACCGAGTGGCTGGTCCACAGTATCTGTACCCAGGTATATGCAACTCCACGGGTAATTTATTTATTAAGGTATTAATTAATCCTGAACCTTTTCTCTTACTGCTACACCGGGAGTTATACTTCATACCAGACTGACTGACTCTCCACTACTAAACTAGCATCCAAACGCTGGTTCAGTTCTGTGATGGCATTCCACAAGATACAGAATTACCAAAAATTATGACAACACATCGAACAAGGAACGCAACTCTAAACATAGCGGTTTACTAAAAGGGGGATGTAAACGAGGCATAATCGTCGGTTTGCGGAAAAACAAATGTGATGATTACCTTATTAAAACATCCAAATGGTTTACGATTCGAATATGTTATATATATATATATATATATATATATATATATATATATATATATATATATATATATATATATATATACTGCAAATCATTATACCAACCAAAATACCAATACCTGCGAAATTTAATGAAACCCATAAAAGAAGTCGGGTGCAAATAGTGATGTTATACGCCCTAGTGATTCCCGTAAAAATTCAGTAATTATATTTGATGATGTAGCGTGTCATAAACAAAATGAAATAAGAGGTCATTTCTGTTTTGGCAGACATCGAAATAATGATTGTTTCCATCTATGTCAAACTTATTCTTCAATTTCAAAACAGCTTATAGGTGATAATGCAAATTTACTTATTATTTTTCAACAAAATAACACTAATCTTAAGCATCTGTATGATGTTCACGTTAAAGTCGATATGTCATTTGATAGATTTAAAGACTTGTGTTTCTGTTGCTGGCGTGACATATTCGGATTTCTTGTGATTGATAAAGAAAGTGACGTTAATGCAGGTCGTTACCGTAAAAGTTTTGAATGTTTCATTGAATTATAAATATTGCAGTAGTACTGTATCCATGCAGTCGTAATAGAGGAGCGCTTAGTACAAGACATTTTACGTGCTAGAAAGAGGGTGCGGAAAAACTATACTAATTTGAAGAAAGATACTGCACTTACAGAACGTGCAATAGAAGCACACCTTAAACTAATCACACAACCATTAACACAATTGATTACTGAATAAGGTTCATCAAAGCTGAACCCCGTACATCAGAAGAAGTAAGAACTGAACCCATTGCACATGTAAATGAAATTCATACGCCTAAAGGGATTGGATTACATAAGGCTGCACGTACTCAGGTGATATATATTACGAAACTTATTTTACCTTGCATAAGAAGACAGCAGATATTCCATTGGGTACAGATGGTAAATATTTGTTTCGTTATACAGAGTGTACAATAACGCATTGTATGTGGTCACCTCACATTCTTCATCTTCAAGTGGATGATCTACTATATACGACGCCGCTGTATATAATTAATCGAACTATTCCTAAGGAAGCTGTGATTCAACCTATTATACTAGAGGGTGTCGAATTTACTAAAGAACAATCATTCATTATAGAGATTCTACTAAAATCCAAATCGAAAAGTGAGTAAAGCTGATGTTGTTGAAGAACTGCACAAACCAGCAAGAAGAAATTTTCCGCGGCTTTGTGTAGTACTCAAAGGGTTAAATGCTCTATTTCAAGCCGATTTAGTGGTAATGATCCCATATGCTCAAGTGAATAAGGGATTTCGATACATTTTAGTGATAATAAGTGCTTTCTCTAAATATGTCTGGGCATTCCCCATCAAACGCAGGAATGGTAAACTAGTTGCAGATGTAATGGATAAACATCTGTCTGGTTTGCAAAGAACGCCTACACATACACAAACTGATATGGGAACAGAATTTTATAATGCAGAGTTTAAAAAAGTGATGAAAAGTTCCATATCAATCATTATAGTAGTTATTCCGCTTTGAAAAGTAGTATAGTGGAACGTGTAAATCGCACTCTTAAAGCAATAATGTGGAAAACATTCAGTATGGAAGAATCCTACAAGTAGTTAGCAATATTATTTCATTTTGTTGCCGATTATAATTCCAGAAAGCATAGAACAATGGGATACAAACCGGTAGATGTAACGGAAAATAATGTTGCAGTTATTTTGAACCATTTAAAATGTCATAAAGTTCTTGATACTAAGACACCTAAATTTCGAGTGGGGGACTATGTGCGCATTAGCAATTATAGAAGCATATTCTCTAAGGGGTACTCACCTAATTGGAGTTACAAAGTCTTTCAAATGCCAACACTAAAACGTTCAAGCCCAATCACCTACACTTTATGCGATAGCCGTGACGAAGGGATTTAAGGCCGGTTCTATGAGCCGGAACTTCAAAGTGTTAAACATCCTGACATTCACCTAGTTGAACGTGTAATCCGACGTCAAGGAAATAAATCTCTCGTTAAGTGGCTGGGTTTTGATAATTCTCACAATTACTGGATTTCCAACAAAGATATTATACAATACGTTGTGTACGCTTACCTCTATATGTTGTACTGTTATTATGCAATAAATATTTTTTTTACTTTAAATTTTTTATTTATGTTGACATATATACATATAACACTGCATACTATTAAAGCGTTTGACAAACACACACTGACGGTGCTGATTTTCGAGGATTGGTGAGCTTATAGTATCACAGTCTTCTATTCTTTTCTTAAATCGGGCAGAATCTGTAGCTAATCGTTCCCATTCACCTTCTCGCGCCTGCCTATGCGCCACGTTCCATGCTATTATACAGTGAACTACGTTTTTGGACTCATTAATGCACACCTTTTTCACTTGGCGAGTCGTCATCTAATGACTCATAATTTGGTAAATACCGTTCTATTTCGTGTACAAATTGCTCCAATGATATTTCGTTAAGTTCTTCTATTAATCGGTTCATACAACAAATGCACATTACACCGTCATCATGCGTTTGCAAGTATTTCTCACAAAGATGTATTCCTCCCCATACTTATTAACTAAATTATCTAAACAATCATCACTAAACCTACCCATCCCATACACTTTTTCATGTTCAGCATCAAATTCTAATGATTGAAATTGACATATTAGTCTTTGCACGGTACTAACACAGTCCACAGCTTTAGGCCACGACCCTGCACATATTGACTAACATATATTATATATCCCTCTTGTCTATATGCTCGTTACCCCCCACTTTTTACTTTTTCGATTTGGCAACTTCTACATCAATATTCAGTTTTTCCTTGGCAAATTCAAGAATTTCCGTAAAACATACTACATTGGGATCGAATATATCCTGCAATGGTGCTATTAACCTGCCTATGTCAAGCTCAGACATTTCCGCTGATGCACTTATTATTGTATTATAAAATAAAAAAAAAGTTCTTAGTAGGTATTAGATCCAATCGATAACTTATTACTTTAAGAAGTCTCCATAACTGTTCTATAGACTCCCATCCTAAATAGATTTCTGATTCTTCACAATCATTGATGCGAATAACTTTCTTGTTAATAGTTTCATACAATAATTTGTTGTTATTCCCTGATTGTCCTTAAGTAAATGCCATTCCTTTTTATCAAACGTCACTCCACTACTCTTAGATCCAACAAGTTTCACGACTGCTTCAAAATTGATTGACAGACCGGCACTAACATACTTCGACTTATTTTTGTTTATGTAATACTGCACATTATTAATTAAAATACCACGACTTGAATTTATAATACTGGCAATCTTCGCGTTTTCTACCGCTTGACGTAAGATGTTCTCCATTATGTACGATACTGACTTCACATGCACTCCCTCTGTATTTATATCCCACCTTCCCCTTTCTTTTTTTACCTGCAGTGTCAGTGACGTGACCTCGACATTATTAACCCGTACTACTACAACGATCTTGACAGCTGCATTGTTCCAAGGCTACCTGTCAATACTGGAGGGTCCACTGCTTTAAGGTTTTCTGTCATTAATTTGGTTAACGTTAGCATTCCTTCCTCTTCAATACAAAACCGAGATAACCTCCTTCTTACAAGAAGTTACCTACGCCTCCACAAGGTCCTTTTGGAGTTAAAAAGGAGGGATAACACGTATAATATTGTACATTTTCCACGATATTCAGTATGTCATCCATTCAAGACGATTGGAATACACCTGAAGTCTACCAACCATTATCACTACTTAATCTTAGTGCGCGACAAGTATGTAACCTTATACCTAACTGAGTAAAATTGGAAAGTAAAGAATTACTACTACCTACTACAACAACAGCGCTTCGGAATCCATATGAAGAGGTAAAGTGGGATTCGGCATGGTTCGACACCATGGGAAAATGAATCTACGATCACGTCTCGGGCAGTAGTTTGAAAGATTACTCTCACATAATCGCCGTGTACATTCGCTACCACCTGGTTGGTGGTATGCATTTGCCATGCATGATACTCCACGTTGCAACAACGATATTACCGCGTGGTTGGCTACCACACCCATATGGAGAAATGGACAATTTTTTACCACATATTACATGATGAATACTGGTGTTCATCATGTAGAGCACCCCTAACCACGTTATATGATGCATATGACGATAGCTCGTGTTAACTGTGTGACGAAATCTATTATGTGGATTATTAATATTTTTTGCTATGTATTGCATATAATAGATTATTTTATGTCATTCGATTACTTTCTTCAGCAGTTAAAACATGTGCAACGTACCACCAAACTTTTATTATCCTCAGTATTACAATTGTTTTGATATACGCTTACTAACGTATCGAACATGGTCTGGAGTTCAATCTCCTTCATCACTTGCTGTGGCAGGGTTCATTTCCACATCTGCAGACACCACGGTTGTGTTCTTCCTGTGTGGCGTTAGAATAAACCGATGGCAACCTTCTGACAATCCGTTACAGGAGCATCTCCGATGGGCACCACACTGCACGTATGCTCAGTTACTTGCACCACGTCCACGCAGATGTAATGAAACGGAAGTGGAAAGAACTTTTCTGCACTTGTACTAAATCAAAATGTTTTATTCTTAAAGAGAATCATATTTCTGAATAATACAATTGTACATGTCTTTTGTTTATACAGGAAATAAATATATTAATATATCGTTTTCTTTTTTTTTGGTTACTAGAGTGTGTATCAGCTAAGCGTAAAGTAAGGTGAATAGATTAGATACACAGGTAGCGTTCAGTGCGTGGTCACCACAACTGACCTTTCTAATGTATGAGACGACTGAGCTTGGTATTGTGTAAGGTTTTGGGACCTCGATGAAGTAGGGTATACGAGTGGCCTTCATGGTTTGTGAACTTGGTAAAGTAGGCCACTATTGTATAACCTTGGGCGTGTGGGGCTTTGTGAAAGTAGGTCAGACACCGCAATTGTACAACCTTGGTCAGGTGGTAGCCTTGATAAAGTGGTAACCTCGGAAATGTGGGACCTTGGAAATGTGGTGTTCCAGAAATCCCCAAACTTACCTACTGGTGTTGGTGTGTGGGTGTGTGGGTGTGTGGGTGTGTGGGTGTGTGGATGTGTAGGTGTTTGGGTGTGTGGTGTGTGGGTGTGTGGGTATGTGGGTCTGTAGGTGTGTGAGTGTGCGAGTGTGTGGGTGTGTAAATGTGTGGGTGTGTAGGTGTGTGGGTGTGGGTGTGTGGTGTGTGCGCGTGTTGGTGTGTGGATGTGTGAGTGTTTGGGTGTGTGGTGTGTAGGTGTGTGTGTGTGTGGGTGTGCAGGTGTGTGGGTATGGGTGTGGATGTGTGGGTGTGTGGGTATGTGGGTGTATGGTTGTCTGAGTGTATTGGTGTCTGGGTGTGCGTGTGTTTGTGTGTGTGTGTGTGTGCGTATGGGTGTATGTTAGTATCCACAATAACTCTATAAAGAAAACAGCTGCGCACTTAGTATTCTCCGTTTAAGCTTCTTCTAATTTAACTTAGAGCTGATTTGATTTTTGGGAGAAATCCAGCCGCGGAGAGGGCGGAGTTTATTAGGGGTAGTGTGTGGGTGTATGGGTGTGTTTATGTGTGGGTGTGTGGGTTTGTGGGTGTGTGGTTGTGTGGGTGCATGTAGGTGTGTGTGTGTGGGTGTGTAGGTATGTGGGAGTGTGGGTGCGTGGGTGTGTGGTTGTCTGGGTGTGTGGGTTTATGGGTGTGTGGGTGTGTGGTTGTTTTTTTTTAAGAATAATACTTTATTGAGCATGCTCCATTTACGAAATACGACATGCTTGGTTTTTAAGATCTTAACTACATTAGTTAGCTACATTTAGATACAATGTGTGTACAACAAAACTTAGTCTAATTCGCAACTAAAATAATATTAATATTTATGTTGTTCTAAAAATAACATCACCTATCTATCAACTGAAATGAATTCAAGTTCCATTGAGATTTTGAATTTCTGAAATACTTTTAAATTGTCCTTTTTTGTTATTGTCCATTTTTATTTACTTTAGAATATTTGTAAGACGGGTAAGGTGTGGCACATATAAATTATGTGGTCTACCGTTTGATTTCCATTGCTGCATATGCAATTGGGATAGTTTAACCCACTTATTCCTGAACCAGGAAGAAATAAAGGTAAACTTGCAATGTTTTGCATTATTGTTTATTATACATATACAAACAGGTATTAGTTACTAAATACAGAATATTTTTATTTTGTGTTAAAATCTAAAAAACAGCGCACATGAGTACCAACGTCACACTTTACACATCGTGTTGTAGTTTTGAGGTAACAATGGCGGCATCTGGTTTGACAGTCTTGTGGAATGATGTAAAGTTTCATTCCGTTGTAACGTGTGTCACAGTTTTCTCTTCTGTTTGGGCACCCCTCAGAATTGTTAGATTTAGCATTTTTCAAGTAGAGAACATGCAATCCTGCTTCGAAATGCGAACTGACCTAACGCTGGTGTTGATTCATTTTCTCGATCCAGTTGCCAGGCGTTTTGCGATGACATGTCAATGCCATGGGTAAATAAACAAAAATGCCATTTTTTGCCTCTGATTCCGGTTCGATATAACGACATGTTCTGATCACTGCGGTCGACCCCACCCATGTTTTCGTTATACTCTTTTACTATATGAGGCTCAGTTATCTGTATTGGCTTCTTCTCTTGTTTAGAGTACCTCTTCACCATAGGTACGGGTTTTACGCCTACAGCATTTAATGCAAATGAAACCACACTATTGTCATTCCAACTCATAAACTGTCGAAAAAAATGCGGAAGTTGCTAGGCCATTTACTTCGAAGTGCGTATGCGTAGGTAAGAATCACTCCAGCACCCACTCCAAATTCTTTATAGATTGGTGAGACGTATGTTGAGGCGCCTTGGTAAGGTTTAAACCAATTTATATAGCCATTTCTTGCGCATTTTACTCAGACCTTGTACCCCCACCCCCAGCAAATTGGTTTTCCCTTTACAAATTGCCTTGCACCGTGACGTCCAAAATACGGAACCATTGCTTCGTTATCACTATGGTGTTCCTTATGCGGTCCAAATCTTAAAAACTTTTCTTTTAGCATTGCGAAGAGTGGGCGAACTTTTGCGAATTTGTCTTTTGGAGTCAGGTTGTTGCTGTCGGCTATATGTAAAACCCGTATGATATAGTCAAATCTGTCTCTCGAAATAGCTTCTGAAACGAGTGAGTTATGGACGTCTTTATCTTTTTCCCAAACCACCTTCCTTCTTGGATAAGAAACGAGATCACTCAAAATTAGAAGACCAACAAAGCTTTTCATTTCAGCGACAGTTATTGGTTTATTATTTTCATTCTTCATTGCAGCATATCGGTTTGTCTCTTGAGTTAGCATATTAAAAATATTTTCATCAAAAAATGCATGAAAATCGAAAGCGGTGTCTGCTCTTCAATATTTTCGATGTTTGGCTCTTCGATTACTACAAACTCGCTAGCACTATATGTTATATGTGAATCAGTCCAGGTATATTTTTAGTAACTTTAGATAAAGGTGGAGTTATTGAATTATTTGCCTCCTGCGGAACGAAACGAGCTAAAGGAATATCGTCGCCATCCGAATCAGAATCAGCCGAAGCTACCTGAATTTCAGCTGGAGCTCTTAGTTGTGCAGAAGGCAAGCTACCTGGAGACACTGTATCTTCCTCTCTAGAATCTTCGTCGGTTTGAACTTCTTCATCAGGCGGGAACATTATTATACCAGCTGACGGATGCGGCAAATTATCATCTTCTATCATAGCAAGTGCCTTATGTAAAGAAAATCCTCTGAAAATAAAAAGAAACAAAAATTATTTAATTTAAAAATATACTAAATTTATTTTTATTCACAGTACCCTACATTCCTGACGGCCTACTTATAGTACAGGTATATCTGACGTCACAATTTATACTGATATTGTAAAAAAACATAGGTTAGCAATATATGACTATTAATTTTAGTGTTTTTGTGGCTAAATGTCACTATAATTTGGCAAATATGAAAAATAGGAAACATAAATTACTTACCTGGCAAAATTAACACTGTAATCGGACATTTTTAATAAATTTCCAACCGAGATATATTCAAGAGTAAACAAACACCTTTTTTTTATAAGTTTTTGTTATGAACGAATAAGTTCAAAGGTAAATATGTAATTAAAAATTATTATTAATTTTATTAAATACATAAATAAAAAGTTTACCTCGAGTAGGATTTGAACCTACGACCTGTACTTTACTAGGTTTTACAAGGTTCAAGCCCCAATCGATGTTGCAGGCTCGCATTCCATTAATATTAGTAATTTGATGGTAATCTTATTATATTTAGAATTTGCATCAGTTCTACATACATAAAGACAAAATTTACATCGATTGGGGCTTGGGCCTTGATGGCGCAGTTGGTTAGCGCGGTACTCTAGCAAAGTACAGGTCGTAGGTTCAAATCCTACACGAGGTAAACTTTTTATTTATGTATTTAATAAAATTAATAATAATTTTTAAACAAACACCTGTTCATATGTTGAACTCGGAACGGGAATACATCGGAACTTCTCATGTGACGATGGTACTGTTGGTTTTATGTACATAGGCGTCCGTATACTTTTTTAAAGTGGAGTCCTAATAGTAGGACGTTAGGGTATCTGGGTTATTATTTTATATTTGTAGAAATAGCTGTTAAGGGTTCCGTGATCTGATAATAGTGTGGTAAGGTTCTTTGATAACTGCAATTTTCATTTTAATCTTTCACTATGGTAAAATAGGATTTTGTGGTAGCTCCTTTTTGTGAAGATATCCACATATCATTCCACTTTTCTAAATTTGTCTAAACCTTTTATTTTAGCGTGAGGTTCTATTTCACGTTTTCTTACACAGATTGCGTTTCTCTCTATTCAGCATCATTCGTCCACATGTGAACATATGCCTCCCCCATTTCTTTCCATTTCTCTCTGTCCTGTGCCTTACTTATCCATCTTTTTCCTGCGATCTTTCGTATGTCATCGTACCATCGCATTACAGGGCGTCCAACACTTCTCCTGCCTTCTCTAGGTCTCCACTCAGTTGTTCTCATTGTCCACCTTCCTGTATCCATACGAGCTATGTGACCTGCCCATCTCCATTTGTTTCTTGCCAGTGTCTCTGCTATATCTTTCATTTTTGTTTTGCCTCTGATCCAATCCATGGATTTTTTATCTTTTAATGTGATATTAAGTATAGCTCTCTCCATATGCCGTTGTGTCACTTGAAGTTTGTGTATAATTTTCTTTGTATATGCCCATGTTTCTGTGCCATACGTAAGCACTGGGAAAACACATTGTTCCAATACCTTTGTCTTCATGGTTATGGTAATGTATTTGTTCTTGTTTTTCAGAATGTGACTTAGTTTCCCAAATGCTGTCCACGCCAGCCCAACTCGCCTTTTCAGATCAGCTTTTTGTAGCTCTTTAATACTTATTTTTTGACCTAGGTATATATATTCTTCCACCTCTTCTATTCTTTCTTCATTTATTGTAATTTCGTCAAACTGTTCCCCTTCATTTTGGGTTCGTCTCATTATTTTTGTTTTCTCTGTGTTCAATGTCAAGCCTATTTTCTCTGATTTTTCTTTTAGTTCCATGAGCATTTCTTCTAAATCATCTGGATTGTTAGCTACTAATATTATGTCGTCCGCGTATCTTAAATTGGTTAATCTTTGTCCATCAATATTTATTCCGCGGTTTTCCCATCTCAGCTTTTTAAAGATATCCTCCATTGCCAGTGTAAACAGTTTGGGCGAGATCGTATCACCTTGTCTTATACCTTTCTGCATCTTTATCGGTTTTGTGTTATTGTGTAATTTTATCGTGCTAGTTGCTTCGCTATATATATTTTTTATTAAATCAATGTATCTAGAGTCAACCCTGCCGTTCTCTAATGAGTTAATGATTGCCCATATTTCCAGTGAATCAAAGGCTTTATTAAAGTCTATAAACGCCATATGAAGATCTAAGTTATATTCTTGTGTTTTCTCAATTACATTTCTAATCGTTTGTATATGATCTATGGTGCTATAGTTTTTTCTAAAACCCGCTTGTTCTGGGGGCTGATAAAAGTCTAATTTGTTTGTTAATCTGTTGGTTATTATGTTTGATAGCAATTTGTACATTTGACACAACAGGCTTATAGGTCTGTAATTTTTTAAAAGATTTCTATCTCCTTTCTTGTATATTAGAACTATCACTGCGTTGTTCCATTCTTTAGGGATTTTTCTCTCGTTTATACATTTATTTAGTAATATCTTCAGACTTCTTATTAATTCTTCGCCTCCATATTTTATCAGTTCTGGTATTATACCGTCTTCTCCTGGCGCTCGATTATTTTTCATATCTGCAATGGCTTTCTTGATTTCTTCAGCTTCGATTTCCGGAATTTCTTCTGATCCCACATTTTGTATGGTTTTCTCGGTTTTTCCCTTCTTTCCATTTGGTTTAGCTACTTTAGATTTGTAGAGGTGTTCATAGAATGTTTCGGCTGTGTTCAGTATTTCTTGTCTGTCATATATTATAGTGCCGTCTTCTTTCTGTATTTGGTTCATCACTTTTGTGTCTCTGTGCAACTGTCTTCTCAGCACCCTCAAGTTTTTATTCTCCTCAATAGTCCTTTTTATCATATTATCATTATATTTTGTTAAATCTTGTCTGATATGCTTCCTTATGGTTTTATTCAATTCAGCATACTCCACTGTCATTCTTTTCCCCTCTTTTGCTAGCTCAGCTCTCTTATTTATTAAGATTTTTGTCGTCTTGTTTATTTTAGAAGTATTTTTGCTGTCATTTGAATATTTTGCTGTTTTATTTCCTGCATTTAAGATTGCACATTTTATTTTAGTATTTACTGTATCTAGTGTATCTTGTTCTCTTATTTTACTATACCATAAGTTTCGCCTTAACTCGTGTTGGTATTTACCCGCTTCATTTTTGAGGATATCTTTGTCTATTTGTTGTTTACTCTTTTTGACCAGCTTTCTTCGTTCTTTGCATTGTTTTACTTCGGTATTATGTTTTATTTTTTTAACCGCTGAACTTACACTAGCTATCTCTTCTAATTCAATAATTATTATTGACATGTCACCTTACATATTTAAATTTAATATATGTGGTAATTATATTACCAATAAATGTAACTTTCTTCTCAAAAAAATGTAAATGCGTAGTACACCACTCCGAACTTGCCCCAGTAGTGGGGAAAGTTCGAATAGAATCTGAAATGTACATATACGTCCTTATTAGTAGATGCGGGGCTAGATCGAATTACGAACAAGCCCCTGATATATTTCCTAATAGTTTTAGTATAAGGAATTCATCAATTTGCACTTATTTTTTTTAGGGATATTACCTCACATACAAAAAAAAATCAAATACAAACTAACCAATCTTTATTTGTAATTTTTAAAATAAAAAATTTACGTTAATATTTAGTAAATATTGAACCCAGAAAAATTTACATTAAACTTAAATGAATTACCTCGACGATCTTCTATCGGATTAGGTAAAAACATTTCGATATTTTCTTGTGCAACAGTGTCAAGATCCTCAGTCGCTGGCCAAAAGAATATATTGCGTAAGGAATTAAAATGTAAAAATTTGACAACACATTCACGTGTGTCCGTGTAAATTTCTGAGATTTGCCCTGCATAATATTTTGTTATTTTCTTCGTACAATATTTCACTAACACCCAAGCGTCCAATTTATAATCAGCAAGTTCCTTCGAAAATCTAAATTATTATCTGATTCTTCGTATACTGGTTCGATACTGCTTTCGCTGCTTGTGCTTCCTTGTTTCTGGTCGTCAGTTTTTGTTGTTTGATTGTCCCTTGTGAAGGTTTCTCATGTTGTGCCAGTTGTAATTCTTTTAGATTTTGGCGAGTAATGACTTCAGCGCTCAGCGCAACACGCTTCTTTTTTGTGGTTTTATTATTATTTGTGGTATTTTGTCTTACAGTTTCCAAAAGAAGATCTTCAAATGACACATTACTCGGTCCCACTTCTTTGTTTTCTTGGACAACCTGTTCTCCAGCTGATACATTACTTGGGCCAACTTGTACGTTCTCTTGGGGAACTTGTTCACTCGGGCGATGTTCAACTGACATATTACTAGTTCCAGCTACGTTGTCTTCAGGAACTTATTGACTATTTGTCTCTTGGACGCCATTTTTTTGCGGATTAGTTTTTTTTAATGCTTTCAAGCCTCTTAAGTGCTTCCGGATAGTATTTTTTATTAGGTATAACTGATGAGTCAAACGGATAGATCCCTGCTTTTTTAAATCTGTTCTGTATTATAGTGATTTTTAGATTATTCCAAAGCTTACGGACTTTTTTGGAAAAAATATTTTTCGATAGTTTAATCCCATGATGCGTTCGTTGCCACGTTACTAACTTCTCATCCCAAGCCGTTTTAAATGATTTAAATACCGCCAAATCCAATGGCTGCAAGAGATGAGAAGTATGAGGTGGAAGTTTTAGAATCGTCAAATTATTATCTTGGGCAACTTTTACCACTCTGTGGTCTACATGAGTACTATGTCCATCATAGATCAGCAATACGGGTATCTCTTCACCCAAAACCGAAAGCAATATTTTCTGCACAAAGTTAAGAAATATGTCTGACTCCATTCAACCGTTTGTACTAGCAGCGTATGCTACATCTATTTCGTTAGTACTAGTAGGCCCTGTGTTAGCCATCCACTGGTTACAAACATTTTTACCTTTAAAGACGATAAGAGGAGACAATATGGTCGTATTTTCTTTTCCAGGGCCACTAGTAGTACGAGAAGATACAACGCCTTTAGCCCTAACTACTTTTGTCTTCAAAGGGTCGATGAATAGACTGGTCTCATCTAAATTCCAGATTTGTTTAGGCCAATCTGTTAATTGTATATCAGACAAAGTTTTTTTTAACTGTTTAAAATAATCTTTAATAATAAAGGGATCGGCCATTTTTTTCCTTGCATATTTCACTGACTGGGATTTCTTTATTGATAAATTATGTTTTTTTTGAAGTTTAAAACCAGTTAGGTCAGGAACGTAGGTGTTCTGATATTATTTTTTGTTACGTAATCAGACACAATAAGTGACACTTTTTTGCGGGATAAACCAAATCCCCATTTTTCTAGTGTTTTAAGCCCATTTGCTAACGTTGCTTCATGCTCAAATGGAACAACCAAAACCCTGCCGAACGTTTGATTCTTTATCCCATGTTTTCCTTTGCAGTGGTCGTGAAGTGTTGTTTTTTGGTATTCTATATTTCTTTGATGCTCCATGAAGAGTAATTAAATGGCTTTGTATCTCATTCACAGCTTGAGCAATATCTTCTTTACTGTAGGTTTTGGTCCTATCACTCTTTCATTTCTAACTACGAACCACTTTTGAAGGAACTGAAACCAATAAGTCCATATGTCTATCACGCGACTACCATAAAACAGTTGGGGAGAGATCGAACAAACTTTGTTTGATCTTGCCCCGTACCAAAATATACGGGGCAAGATCGAACTGATCTAAAAGTTGAGGTTAGGACAGACCGTAACTAGATATTAATAGACATTAAAAAGGGTTTGTTTGGATTTAATGATTTAAAACAAAATATAGAGGCTACTTACTTTTTAAAACAAAATTTGTATACGTGGTGTAAGTCCGAATACAGTCAAAAAGTTGAAAAAACATACAAGAAAAAATTAAAACTAACATAAATGTTTTACTGACCCGCCTACTAGCTCAACACGTGGTCGAATGATTTCACCGTAAAAATTCCAACGGTGAACAGTAGCGGCATTCGAATGGAATTACGACAGGCCTCGTTCGGTCTTGCCACGTATACGATCTTACCCCAACTTACCTTCACGGGATTACCAACCCTTACCTTAGCAATCTTAAACAGCTTGGTGGAAAAATTTTTGAAAATATTGATTTATATTTAGAAATCCGAACGTAATCACCAATTTTAAATTTTGCAGTTTTCATTACCTTAATATGATAAAACATCGATAAATATGTTGATGAAGTTATATCTTTAGGCTTTATTCTAATCGGGAGTGAACTTTATTATTATATTCCGATGTAACTTTCTGCAACACATCTAGCCACTTGTATTTACCTCTAAAGCTGAATCGTTTGTGTAATGCATTTTTCAACGTTCTTATAACTCTTTCAACAATGGCTGCCTATTTAATACTATACGTTGAGTAATGATGTATTCCAAAACTTTTCATCAACCCTTCAAAATGTTTATTATAGAATTCACGTCCCTGATCCGATTGCAAGTTGTCCGGAGCTCTACCCTCCTTCAAAATAGAAGTCATCGCTCAACAAACTTCGTCGGAATTCTTCGACTTTAAAGGGCGTGTCCATAGATATTTAGAATAGCAGTCTATCACTGTTAGAATACACTTGTGATTTCGGTTATCTTTAGCATACGGAATAAATTCGGCTAAATCCGTCTGCCAGAGATCATCCCAGTGCTTAACGATGGTTCGTTTCCTCATGAAATTCTTCCGCGCAGGCTTATACAATCCTTCGGCAACCTCCAACTTTAAAGACATTACTACTAGTGCAACTCATTCTCTAGGTTATAAATACCCCTGCAGAGGAAGCTTATATCACCGTATATACGATTAATTTTCTTCTCAAGTTTACGATCGTACTCAGCCAATAATTTTGCAATCTCCAAATCGATATCACTCTTTATTTTAAGCTTTAGGACTTCCGTTCACTTATCAACATAGTTTTTGGTGGCTACATCCGCATCTATGATTGGATCGATGACGTTGCAGACTTCTACCTTGCGCATCGTAATTACCATCTTCGGACAATTTTTAATTTATTTTATCTACGTATCTCTAGTTGCAACATCATCTTCTAGGATGGGTTCCGAGACATTGCAAAGTCTTTCACCTTGCATATCGTAATTGTCATCCCAAGTTAATTTGATATTTGCAGCTGTATGTTTTAAATGCGATAGTGGATGTCTACCAAGCAATTATACCTTCTTCTCGGAGCTCTTTTTCGATACTAATGATTTCGTTATCACGTCCAGTATGACCTGCTGCTTTAGATGCATGCAACAGCTTGAGCCGTTCAACAAGTTCGCGATGCGTATTTCAGTACACGTATTCCTTCACTCTATTCGATAACTACTTCATGGCGCCGCGACCGAAACGTTTCGTGCTGGTTTTCGGCTGAATAATCTTACGGTATTTAGATAACTTGGTGCCTATAATTGCCCCGAGAGGGTTGTGATTCTTCCCATATGCGTTAGTTTTAGCTAGAATATCGACATAGGTTGTCTCATCCCGCAACGTGAACTTCTTCGGCTCTTTCAATATGAGCAGCTCGTATAGGCCGCAAGTGCCTTCATATACCGCATCCTTTAAAAATAGATTAGGTTCTTCTATATCCACCGGAGAATCTCCTATAGCCCATTTATCTAAGTCTGCATCGTAACGAAGTCCGTATGTATTGTCAATTTGTTCTTGGTACCCGCGGATCAGTAATTCTACATAGTGGCGAGGTAAAGGATCATATTGCTCTAAGAATTCATCGCCAACGCCTGCGTCATCAAGTAATCGCGTTAAATTAGTTGCCTCCACCTGCTCTTCCTCCTCCTCTTCAACAGGATCTGTTTCAGCAATAACGTCCGCTTCAACGAATAATGGAGCGGATCTAAACGTAGCAGGTGCTGGTTCTACACCGGTTCCAACGAATGAAGGTACAACCGGGGGTTGAATTTGAACGTAGCAGGTGTTGACATTGCAGCAAGTACTTGTTTGAACTCCGATTTTACCGGTTCTACTTTAATTCCCGCGTTAGCAATTTGCTTCAAAGATCAACTATAGGTTTATGTGCAGTTTCTGCTAAACGATATGTTTCAAGTTCACCTCTCTTCAATAATTCCAGTTTGCGCTTAATTGCATTACCAGTCACCGTTAGCTTCCGCTTAACCACCTTATCTCCAACATCCATTGCGAGCGACTGCGTCTGAATGAGTATTATAAGTAGGTGATATAGCAGTCAAATCTGCTTCGGTATCTGTCGTAATCAAAGTCTTTTACTATGCATACGAAATCGTATTTAGCCAGCCAATATCGCGAGCACATTGATTTAAATTGATCAAGGGTCATATCTGTACCTATACGTTCATCGTATTCATGCTTCAAATTTATGCAATCCTGTTTAAATAACACAATTATATTCATACTATCGCGAATCCATTGCTTAGAAATCTTTGAATATGTTTGACAGAGATAGAAAGAGTCCACGCCTGAGTGTCGATCTCTGCTGAAGTAATCGCTAATTATGACTTGGTTAAGACACGAGATGTCGTCGAAGATCATTATAGAATTGTTATCGATCTCTTCAGGCGCGAGTACATCTGCCTTATCGTTGAATGCATTATACCTAATACCTCTTATCGGCTTAAGTACATGCTCTAAGCATTTATACTTTGGTTGCTCGAGCGACTTAGAGTAAACGTATACATTTTCGAATTTTAAGCCATGCGGTATCTCCAATAAGCTAACCGTTACAATAGTCTTCCCGCACACGGAAAGTCCGCAAACAATTGCTCTAATTGAAGTCGGAAAGAGACGACCATGATTTACCGCAACTCTGGTTTTCAGGAAATCGTGACTGTCCACAGGTATCTCTTGAGGCTGATAGTATACTGACCAGTTCACATGCTGCTCGGCAATGGAGTATTAAACACCTTAATAAGCAAATTATCTGTTGAACTGCATATTCCAGGTTATCGATATTGCGGACCAGGAACCAAACTACAAAAACGTTTAGCTCGCGGCGATCCAGGTATAAATCCTCTAGACGAAGCTTGCAAGCAACACTATATTGCCTATTATAATTATAACGATTTAATAAGTCGTCATCAAGCAAATAGGGTGCTTCTACGTCAAGCATTGAACCGTGTACGATCGAAGGATTCAACTTTTGGTGAGAAAACAGTAGCCTTTGCTGTAGCGAATGCTATGAAGGTTAAAACCACGTTGGGTGTGGGTACTAAAAAGAAGAAAACGAATAGGTGCTCGTTTAGAGGTGGAGTTTTAAAACCTATTCGAAAATCCGTCAAACATCTGCTCAAAGGTGGTAATCTAAATAAACTTATTGATGACAGTCTATCTGCCGCTAAGAAGGCTGTTAAGGTTGCCGGTGGAAAGAAGAAGGTGCAATTACCTAGAATCATTGCGATACGTAAAACTGGCGGCTTTCTCCCATTCCTAATACCTCTATTCGCCGGTCTCTCAGATGCAGGTGCTCTCGCCGTTGGAGCGAGTGGTACAGCTAAAGTCGTTAACGACGCTTCGGCATCGGAGAAGCAATTGGAGGAGAATCAATGGCATAACCAAACCATGGAGGCGGTGGCTGTGCTTTATATTTGAAACCAGATCCAAAAAACTTATAAACTTGCATCGGAGAGCATTAACCGATCCCGATCTAAATAAGTATGCTGAAGAGGTGCCATTCTTTAGAGGAGTGTTTATGCGCAATACTTTACCCCATAAACCACAGCTTAATGAGTGTGCTATAGTGAACCTTGACGATTTTAAAGGAAGAGGTACTCATTGGGCTGATTTCTAGAAGCGCGGACATGACGTCATCTACTACGATAGCTTCGGAGATTTAGCGCCACTACTTGCAATAATTAGATATTTAAGAGATTGTACAATTACATATAATTATCACAAGGAACAAAATTATAATGCGTTTGTATGTGAACATTTATGTCTAGATTTTCTATATAATAAATAACTTGGAATATTATTTGTTTATGTGTAGTCATGTCGCAAACGTTCACGTTAAAGGGTGAAGGAAACGTGCCGAGTGCAACGTATTTTTCGCCAATCGAACTTGATCCTAATTTCCAGTATGGGTTAGGATTGTTAGGATTTTACGGTTGCTATTCCATACGAAATATTCATTAGGGCAACAACAAGTTTTGCTATATTACGCAAACTGGCGAGCATAAAGAGATTACGATTGCAAGTGGTGTATACGAAATTGTGGAGATTGACAGATTTCTACAAAGTAAGATTAAGTCGCATAACACGAGCGACTTTATTTTAAGAGCAAACAATAATACGCTAAAATGTGAAGTTAAACCTATACATAACGTAGAATTTAGAAAGGAGGATTCTATTGGGCGCATGCTCGGCTTCTAACCTAACGTTTACAGAGTAGGCCACGCCTACGAATTGATTTGGATGTTCAAATAATTCACGCTGCAAATATACATGTAGAGTGTAATTTAACCGGAGGCGCATACAGGAACAGTGAGCAGTCGCGTACAATCTTCGAGTTTGACGTGCACGTTAAACCAGGTTATAAATTAGTTAAGGAGTCGGCTACAGTTATTTATTTACCTGTGCTTACACGACGTATAGATAACATAACCTTGAAATTGGTTGATCAAGAGGGTCAATTAGTGAACTTTGGTAACGAGAAAGTAACTATTAGATTGGAACTGATGAAGTATGGGTCGGCAGAAGGTCGCTACCTGCAGACGAGAGCACATCGTAACCGAAGACGACGTTCAGTTTCTACAATATCTCGGCTATAAAGACGATATGGAAGAAGCGCTAAAAAGTTTATTCACAGGGTGGGGTACGAAGATATGATCGTGGAAAGCGATCGTCGGATTTATCATCCGTACACAACAAACGCATACGGCAACTCAGATGAGATTAATCTAGTTCTGCAAAAAGCTGATCTCATTACAGCTACTTACGATAGTGTTATATATTTAGAAGGTACTTTTAACCTCTGATGAAGCAAGCCAAGCGTATAATCTCACGAATAATGCACCTCTGTTCATCTTCGATGAGATACGATACATGTTAGGCGACCAGGTGATTGAAACCGTACGTTTACCTGGTATTAACAGCGCCATTAAAGGATATTACTCATATACTGCAGATCAAAGTACTTGTTTATAGCATGCAGGAAGGAGTCCGCAAACCAAGCCTCTTCAATTGTTAAACAGCACCAAGACCGCCTTCTGCGCTTTCATACCGCTCAAGCATGTGTTGGGATTTGCAGAGGGTTATACGAAGCCTACAGTCAACATACGTTAAGAGCTGGTATTGGTTCGATCCAAGACCGATGTCGACTGCTGCAGCGGTGAAACGGATGTGAAGATCAACTTGACGAAGGTTAGGTGGAAAGTTCCGTATGTAATTCCGAATGATGCTATGAAGTTGTATATCTATCAGAAGATTAATAAAAATTCACCGATGCAAGTTGCGTTTCACGCTCAAGATTTGTACATATATCCGGCGTTACCCGCTTCAACGTCAATGGTTAGGGCCGTGAAGAGCAGTACTGGCTTTCAACGTCCTCAATGGTTACTGGTTGCTTTCCATACGAAGAAGCGAAATAATAGGGAAAAGAGTGCAGCAAAATTCGATCCCTAAAATATCTCGAATATAAAATCAAATATTAATAATAGAAGGTATCTGTATGAGCAGCAAAATCTCGTTTTCGCTGATAACAAATACGTGAATGCTTACGAAGAATATTTATACCTTTGAAATAAATATTATAATTCGCCACAAGGTTCTATGCTTAGTTACGAAGAATATAAGGGTCAACCGATATTTATAATTAACTGTACCCGTCAAAACGAAAGTATTCATAAGGTAGCTATTGATTTGAAATTGGAAGTTGAAGCATCTTCGGCCTTTGCCACCGATACTTCGACATATTTTGTCACTTTGCACGATGTATTAATTGATTATGATGTATTGAAGGAAGTTACATCTAAGTATAATAATCAAGCGTATTCCACGTATAGATAGATAGGATACCTGGCCAAAAATATGTACCTAGAATTCTTTTTTCTGTGAAGGGAAATTCCTAAAATCATTAATGAAGATATAATTATCTATAAAATGGATAAAACACATGATTCATGGATTAATAAGACAGATTTTGTATAACATGTATACATTTTCTTGCAATAAATAGTTTGTTATATAACGTATGTATGTTATCATATAACTTCTGATATAACAATAATAATTTCTTAACTTATAACATAATAATAACGATGATGATGATGATGGTAATACCTAATAGTAGTAGAGCATAAAGGCCATTAGGCAGCAAACAACTCTTGTCAGCGACTGTTAAGAGCAAATTTACGCTGTTCTGTACTATAAACGTGTTGGCTTTTCGATATGATACTTCTTTGAGAGACGTTTGTAATATCCCCGCTTCTTAGACATTTTAAATAATCATTAAAACTAATTCTATCTCGTACAACATAATCCCTAACACCTTTTAATGTTCTTACCTCATAATCCTCAAGTCTAAAGCTGTACATTTTAGATGCCAAAGCCAACCATTCAGTAATTATTCTTCCACTCATTTCATCCTTCATGAACCCAATTACTTTACCATTGCATCTTGGAATGCTGTAGGGGTTGTCTGCAGGAAAATCAGAAATTTCGAAACGCGAAATGTTGTTGCGTATAAGATCGTATGCATCCTCACATTTCATCTCGTACACCAGGCTATCAATATCCATATATAATAATTTCATGCAATCATAATTAAACTGACGTTGCATGGAATTATAGTGGAAATCGTACATTCATGTTTAAGAAATGTCTAAAACAGCCATTTCCACATATTGTGGCTTATTAAAGTGAATTTACACCTTAGATAACTCGATAGCCATCAATTACTCATCAAATATCTCTCTGCTTTAGAAACTCGGCTGAGACATGTAATAATTGGATCCGTACCTGCCACTCCACCTGGTGACAAGTTTGACGATTCTATGATTTGTAACATTTTCCATGGTTTTGCCGAAATTTGCGTTATTTAACAGTTTGTACAAGTTTTTATCGAAACCTCGTATTCAAGTCTATATATGGTTTGAGCCAACGTGATTGGTTGAAGCTAATCGCGCGATGAACTTTCTCAACCACAAGAACTACTTGAAGGCATTGTTTCAAATTGCGGTAATGAATAACATACTTAGTCTTAGAATGCAACGTTACGAGCAGTTTCATATTTTTACCACCAGGTGTAGTACCGTGTTCAACGCAGAAAGGGATGTATTTGTGACGATCATGCAAATTATCTGGATATAACAGACCCACCTCTAGGATTAATCCTTTGCATGCATCATCCGGTAAATTCAAAATTGATTCGGAGGTAAGTAAATTTAATTGCTCCTCACTAAGCCACTTAAAATCACCCCGCGGCAAACATTGACTTTGAGCCCATCCATATAAATTAACCATATCTGTGTAAGGGATATAAGAGGATGGTTTGCTGGGATCGCATTCATCCATATACCTATTATTAGCCTTGCTGTATTTTGTGCAGCATTACGTTTCCCTCCTCTTATACCCTTTTCCACGAACAATAACATATCAACATCGGCGAGAAGCTCCAGTCTAACTTTAGTATAATTTAGCACACACTGCCAGGTATATCCGGGAGCGGTATAAAAGAATGCAGGATCTAACTTGTGCGTTGTAATGCATTTGTTTCTAAAATTTGTGAATACGTCAGCAAGTAGAAGCGCATCACATGTCAGATAAACATCGCTATGTTTGCCTAAATTTTGAATTTGAAACTTTTTCGAAACGTTCTGAGCATGTGCATAATCATTATCTGTGATATGTGATTGCCTCAACTTACTGTAAAGTTTATCTTTATCAGGAAGACAAGTTTCGTTAAATTTAGCCCACGTATCTACATACTCATACGGATACACCCCCTTTTTTGTTAATAACTGCAGCTGATCATCATTCAAATGACAGCGTGCTGCGTAAAATTGTGAAATCGTTAAATGATAAGAGGATAATTTATGTAGGGACTCGTTCATGAAGCGATATGAATCCACAAATCTAAATTTAACTATGGTATAAATGTCTTTGGTGAATGATATGTAGCGTTCTTTAGTTTTAGGTAACAATGAGAAGTGACCGGGGATGGCTTGGGAAATATCTTTAACAGGAAGTGTGACTCATAACCGGAAAAATTATGGATCAAAACTGGTACTATTAGAGGGGCCTTATACCGGATGTTGCGTAATTGATGAACGCTACCTCTAAATTGACCGGTGAAATGACAATGATCTCTTACTTTAATATCATGATCTAAAAAGGGATGTTCGCAAATATGATAGTGGGTGGATGCATTGTATTCTAGCATTTGCATGTTGGTTAACGTTTCCATAGGTATGGGATTTTTAAAATAATGGTGCAGGCTACTAGCAATATCTATCAGCTCATTGCTAAACCAATTAATACACTCCTCACCCCTCCGCAACCGAAATTTTGATAAGGTATCGTTAAACGTGCAGTGGAGATAATAGGCGATGCTGCATACGTTATGTTTCTTATACTTAACGGTATTCCGCGTCTCGTCATCTGTGAAATACTGCACTAAACATTCCAAGTCGCAATATAAAATAAATAGCGCAGTCTGCTTGAACTGATAATTCTTAAAATACACATTCGAACCTGGTTTTGTCATCTATATCCTACATCTAACTTGTGATTACTTAGCTTAATTTGAGAAATAGAATAGTGGAGGCATCTATCGCATAGATATAATTTACCTTTCTTCTTTGTTAACTGCGAACCTAGTAATCCTGACAAATTTTTGATCCAGGAGAAATGAAATTTAACGACTTCATGATCATCTTTAGTTGCTCCAAGTCTCGAAACATCATCATCTATTTCGCTTTCAATTTCATAATTCTGCTGGATCATTAATAAATTAACATGCTGTTGTTTCTTATCTTCACATAGATAGACAGGTACTGTGTTATATGTAGTTAAGTCTTTTCTAATAAGCGCATACACATTTACAGATAAATTATGATTTTGTTTTAAAAATTGAGGGATTTGATTTAGTGTCATGGGAAACTGTATATCTTCAAAATTTAGGATTTCGTCATAATAGGGATAGGACGATACGCGATCACTGTGTAGGGTAACGGGAAAGAGAGTCCATGCCAAAGCCCACCCGAAACAGGCTTCATCGTTGTTTTTAAGTTATTGACCTACTTCTTATCTTTTATTTGGGGGATTAAAGGAGTAAACGACGATGTCCTTATTATAGTTATACTGTTTGCGTTCACAGTTAACGAAATAATTTTTGACAGAGCCCAACCACTATCCTGTTCTTCAAATTGAAGCAATCGCTCCATCAAATAATCTAATAAAGATGGTTTTACAAATTCCGAACAGAATTCTAAATTAACCTTTAAAATATTATTGTAAATGCTAAAAATTTCCCTAATCCTAACTGCAAATAACTTAAAACTATCATTAAGAAATGTCCCTAATGTCCTATGTCCTAAATTAATTAAAATACCAGTGTTCACCCTGGATTTAAAGGCTGTAGTCAAATCCATCCACTCGACTGTACCCCTGATTGCGAGGGACCCTCCTCCAGCCGGTGTCCTTAACTGCTTGACTAGTATCCTGTACCGCTCCAATTTCCTTGCAACGCTCGCTAGATGTCTTTTGTTAACAATACTCAATGATGAGTCACCAGCGCATCAGTTTTAAATTAGCCTTAATGATGTTTGTTATTTTGGGGATTTTAATCTCGTCATGAGTATTGGCATGCTTGTAAAAATGTTCAATCATTTCTAATGATGAATTGATTTTTTCGATTAAAGCCATTTCTAAAAACAAATAATTAAAATGGATTAGTATAAATGTCAAGCATTTTACTTTTAATATCTAGGGAACGAACTGAAGTGGGAAGTAATATATCATTTAGTTTATCGAACGTGTAATTTATCGATATAATTAATGTTTCAAATATAAATATATAACTTACCTGGAGCGATATAAGTAATTATAATAGCAGTCAAGCGGTGAGCACTTTTGTAGGTAACTTAAATCTAAAAAATTCTTATATATATTTAATGCTCTAAGTAAAGTGCCTGAATATATGCGTTGAACGAACTGAAGCAAATACGCAAAAGTAATTTTTATAATGGTTAGAAAAACTGAACCTTATTTAATTTTTTGTTTAATGTGATATTGAAACCCACCTGATAAAAACGTGATAACGACTGATAAAGAGCCATATGTTACATTGCTCTTTTATACGTCTCAGGATGATTATAAGAGGTGATATCAAAAGATCGCATACTTGCACTTTAGAATAATACATTGTATGTATATCATTTCTCAATAAATGTACTTTTTACTATTGCTATTGTAAACAAATGCTACAATTGTTTATTCATTTTGCATTCGAATATTAAATTATAAATAATGTAAGGTTACATATTGATATAAATTTCGTTTCTATGCAAATGTAATTACATATTACAACTATTTGTTTACTACTTTGATTTTATAAATAAAAATGTAAACGTATGAATATCTTGTGCACCTTCATCAACCTTAAACAATATAACTTGTCAAACAATGTACCATCATACACACACACACACGCGCACACACACACACACACACACACAAACACACACACACACACACACTCTCACTCACTCACTCACTCACTCACTCACTCACTCACTCACTCACTCACCACACTCACACCACTCACCACTCACCATCACTCACTCACTCACTCACCACTCACTCACTCACCCCACTCACCACCACTCACCTCACTCAACTCACCACTCACCACTCACCACACACCACCACTCACTCACCACTCACCACCATCACTCACCACCACCACTCACTCACTCACTCACTCACTCACACCACCACCACTCACTCACTCACCACCACCTCACCACCACTCACTCACCTCACCACTCACTCACCACCACTCACCACTCACTCACTCACTCACTCACCTCACCACCACTCACTCACCACTCACTCACCACTCACTCACTCACCACCACCACTCACTCACTCACCACTCACCACTCATCACCACTCACTCACCACTCACTCACCACTCACTCACCACTCCTCACTCACCACCACCACTCACTCACCACTCACCACTCACTCACTCACCACCACCACCACCACTCACTCACCACCACTCACTCACTCACCACTCACCACTCACCACCACTCACTCACTCACCACCACCACTCACCACCACTCACTCACCACCACTCACCACCACCACTCACTCACCACCACCACTCACTCACTCACCACCACATCACTCACTCACCACTCACCACCTCACCACTCACCACCACTCACCACTCACTCACTCACCACCACCACTCACCTCACTCACCACCACTCACCACTCACTCACCACCACCACCACTCACTCACCACCACCCCACCACCACCACCACCACCCACCACCACTCACCACCACCACCACTCACCACCACTCACTCACCACCACCACCACTCACCACCACCACTCACCACCACCACCACCACTCACCACCACCACCACCACCACCACCACCACATCACCACACTCACCACCACCACCACCACCACCACCACCACTCACTCACCACCACCACCACCACCATCTACTCACTCACTCACTCCTACCACTCACCACTCACCCTCACCTCACCTCACCACTACCACTACTCCTACCACACCACTCACACTCACCACTCCTACACCACACACACACACACCACACCACATTCACCACACACATTCACCACACCACTCACCACACACCACTACACCATCACACTACACTACCACACCACCATCTTTTTCTCTACAATACAAGATCACTTTTAAATTTAGACTATCATTACTCACATTACTTTATTCTTAATTACACAAATGCTTACCATTTTAGAATATAATTAATTAGGATATAATTTCTCCACGACGTTATTTTAGATAAGCCTGATACAGATCATTATATTCTAATTTATTACTTCAAATATTTATGTACTTTTTACATACCTATGTATTCCCTCGTCATTTGATATAATTACTTCAATGCTGTGTATCGTGCTTGTTTTTTTTTTGTTCCAGCTAATCATTTAATAATAATAAATTATTATATGATTACAATTTTTTAGTGCAGTTATAGTATATCAAGTATAAATGTATAAATAAATTTTATAATCAACATATGTATTTACCTACTAGGGTCATCACCTCTACTATTTTTCAACATGATTTACCAATTAATATACAGCAAAAATATTTTTTTTAGATATCAGTTCACGATGCCACTAAAATTAATTATTTGACTAATATAGTTAATAACCAAGATTTCCTAGCTATTCTAGGAATAATATGAAGGGAAACTGCTATTCTATATTAAATGTATAATTTTAATATTTTTACAAGCATAATCGAGGCTATTTAATTATTTATTAACCCTTATTCCCTATTCACCTTCAAATTAATTATTTTTTTTACTAATAAATTCATTCGAATACCTATTGATTTGCTATAATATAAAAGCGCATCCCACGATTAGAAAAAAGTCTAGTTTGTCTAATTAAAACTATTATAGATAGATAGTATACCTGGCCAAAAATATGTACCTACAATTCTTTTTTCTGTGAAGGGAATTTGCTACAACCATTAATGAAGATGTAATTATGTATAAACCACTGCTGGTTTTTCACTTCGGCCGATTAATAACAATAAATGTTACTTTTACATACCTGTTACCAATACGTTCACCGCCTTTGCTACCTATTTATAACTTTTATCAACATGTAATCAATCAATGAAGCGACGTTATTCAAACTTTTATTATTATAGATAGATAGGATACTTGGTCAGAGATATGTAACTGGAATGCTTTTCAACACCTGGTGATTTTCTATATTAATTTCCAACGGTAAAATTCGCTGTATAACGTTTGCATATATATATATATATATATATATATATATATATATATATATATATATATATATAACAGTGAGCGGCTAAATTATGGAATAAATTCAATAATTCTTAAATCGGCAACTTCAGAGAAAAATCCTGATACCCGTCGATTTTTATTTTTAGATGCGCGGTTGTTCAGGTTATTAATTTATTTTTGAGGTTACCTATGTAAGCGTGATGACGTCATTGATGATTTTCTTTAATGGAAAGGGTAGGTGTTGCAATGAAACTTTTGAGAGATCTTTTAATTATCTAATCAGTCGTAGCAATAGTTTTGAGTATTTGCGTTACGTATACAGGGTGATTCAAGATTATTGTTGTTCTATAAAAATAGAAGCGAACTAAAAAAGACAACTATTCCAAATTTGGTATGTAGACATAAGATAGATCATGATCTATCTTTCAAAAAAAAATTTGACGTGATTTGGTTTAAACATTCTGGTCCTAATTTTGTGAAATTCTACTGTTGCATTTATACGTCTTTTAATGACAGCAACTTTCAAGACTTCTTCGATTACCTTAGTATGAAAGTTGACTATCTCCTGTCTCAGTTTCCATCTTGCTATATCTCATTTGTAGGCGATTTCAATGTTCATAACTCTAATTGGCTTCAATTTTCATCTACTACAAATCCCGCTGGTCATAGCGCAGAAACATTTGCTATTTCATGTGATCTCACACAAATGATTTCTGAACCCACAAGAATCCCTGGTAACCCTAACCATACTCCACATCTCCTAGATCTCTTTCTTATATCAAACCCTCTTGTTTATAAAACTTCCGTTCTTTCGCCTTTGGGTATTTCCGACCACTGTCTAATAAAAATCATTTCTACTGTACCTAATTCCACTGTTGTTCGCAAAACAGATAGAACCTTGTGGTGTTTTAAGTCAGCCCGATGGAGTGATTTACGGGATTTCTTTGCAACCTTTCCATGGCGTGAATATTGTTTTAAGTCGTCCTCTTCTTCGGACATCGCTCTTTCAGTATCTGAAGTCATCCACATGGGAATGGAGTTATACATTCCGAAAAAACAGTACCGTGTAGATCATTCACGTTCTCAACCCTGTTTCAATAAGGCTTGTTCTGATGCAATATCTTTAAAAAATAAATGTTACATTAAATGGAAATCTAATAAATCGGTTGACAGTCATGTCGAATACGTTGGTGCTAGAAATATCTGCAAAAGTGTCATCACTAAAACTAAAAAGTTGTTCGAACAACGAAAATGCAATGAACTAGCTACATCTCCTTTAGACAGCCGTAAACTTTGGTCTTTAGCGAAAGCCATTAGCAAAAACTTTCGAACATCTTCATTTCCCCCCCTGACATGTATTGACGGATCGGTAGTTGCTGATTCTGTAGACAAAGCCAACATTTTTGTGGATTTGTTTGCATCAAACTCGTGTCTCAATGATTCTGGAAAAGATGTGCCCCTAGTCAACTCTTATTCATACGTTATGAAACCAATTGATTCTCGGTACAAGCTCTTGGAATCGATCATCAGTAGGCTTGATCTCAATAAGGCGACTGGCCCAGACGGTATCCCAGCTATTGTCTTAAAGAAATGTTCCCTCGAACTAGTACCAGTCCTATCTAAGCTCTATACGATCTCTACATCTTCTGGGGAATTCCCTTCATCATGGAAGTTAGCAAATGTTCAACCTATTCCCAAAAAAGGTGATAAGACCGATCCCTCAAATTACAGACCAATTGCCATCACTTCCATTTTGTCTAAAATCATGGAAAAAGCCATCAATCAGCAACTGCTCACGTTCCTTGAAACTAACAAACTCCTTAGTGACCAACAATATGGGTTTAGGCAAAGTCGTTCAACAGGCGATCTTCTTTCATATGTGACCCAAGTTTGGAACAATACAGTAGAGCAGTCCGGTGAAACAGTTGTAGTCGCTTTAAATATCTCAAAGGTATTTGACCAAGTTTGGCATAAGTGTTTACTTGCCAAACTCACCTCGTTTGGGTTAAATGATACGATCATCAACTGGGTTTTTAGTTTTCTTGATAAAAGACGAATACGTGTCGTAGTTGATGGCTTTTTTTCAAAAGAAGTTAGCATTAACGCAGGCGTACCACAGGGATCCGTTATAGCGCCTACACTTTTTCTGCTGTACATAAACGACCTTATTTCTTCAACAACTAACCCCATCCATTGCTTTGCTGACGATAGCACTTTTCACTGTAGTTCATCTCAGTCTACTCATAGTGATAATCCACCTTCTACGTCAAATCAAGAAATTAAAGCTGAAATGGCAAATTCAATCAACAAAGACATTCAACGTATTCTCGAATGGGGTAGCAATAATCTAGTTAAATTTAATGCTAACAGAACTCAGTGTTGCCTTATGTCCACCAAAAAAGATCGACCATTTCCTGTTGTAAGTATGAATGGCTCAGTTCTTAAGTTTTCAGACTCTATTACTCTGTTGGGTATGACTGTATCTTCAAATCTCTCATGGGTTGACCATCTTCTATCAGCTACCAAAACATCTGCTCGTAAAATAGGCTTTTTGTACAGATCTAAGCAGTACTTTACCTCTCGACAACTCCTTCTGCTGTATAAGGCCCAAATTCGGCCTCCTCTGGAATATAATTCTCACCTTTGGGTTAGTGCTCCCCAATACGCTTTCGATATCGTTGATCGTATTCAAAAGAGAGCGTCCTTAACTTCTCATATACAGTCCCTTGAGCATAGAAGGATGGTTTCAGTTCTTTCTTTGTATTATCGTTATTACAACGGCTATTGTGCTGGTGAATTACATTCTTTGATACCATCTCCGGCTATCTTTGCGAGAAACACTCGGTTCGCTCATTCACATCATCAGTATGCAGTACAAATCTCCACTTGTCGTACCAAACGGGCGCAATCCACATTTTTCTACACGGCTTCTAAACTCTGGAATTATCTCCGTAGTTCCTGTTTTCCTCTCACTTATGATATGAGAAAATTTAAGGTAGCTGTTCATAGATATCTATTGGCAATTCATTATCCCTCTATCCATCCTCCTAAGTGTTCCTGAGTGCTTTAGCACGATAGACCTTATTTAGCCTGTTCAGGTCCACAATCATAAAAAAAAACTATTTTCAATACTGCAACGTTGCCACTTCCACCAGAAATCCAAGGCAACTTTGAAAATTCAAATTGAATACCCTGTATGTTATTGCATTTTCGGATTATGCATAAAATTCTAAGCAACTTTTGTTAATATTTCCCTATACCCGTCTCTAAGAGTTACATAAGTGACCTCTAAAATAAAATAATAATCTGACGAACCGCACACTTAAAAATAAAAATCGACTGGTTTCGGAATTTTTTTCTGATTTTATTTGGTTTGAAAGTTCTGTGATAATCTCATAGTAATCTTTGGAAAAAAACTGATTCACTTCACATGTCGAGCAGTTTAGTATCAAGAATACAGAAATAATTCAGTTTAAAACTGACAACAAAAAGAATGGATTTTTTAAATATCGAGTTGGCACGAGTCAAATTTAAGACACTTACTACTTACTTCAGTACCTAATGGTTTTACATTGTAGGTGAAGTGAATTAGTTTTTTTTCCAAAGATTATTATGACAGAACTTTCAAACCAAATAAAATCAGAAAAAAATTCCGAAACCAGTCGATTTTTATTTTTAAGTGTGCGGTTGGTCAGATTATTATTTTGTTTTAGAGATCATTTATGTAACGCTTAGAGACGGTATAGGGAAATATTAACAAAAGTTGCTTAGAATTTTATGCAGAATCGGAAAATGCAATAACATACAGGGTATTCAATTTGAATTTTCAAAGTTGCCTTGGGTTTCGGGTAGAAGTGGCAACGTTGCACTTTAGAAAATAGTTTTAAAAGATAGGTCATGACCTATTATGACTACATAACAAATTTGGAATAGTTGTCTTTTTTAGTTCTCTTGTATTTTTATAGAACAACAATAATCTTGAATCACCCTGTATACGTAACGCAAGTACTCAAAACTATTGCTACGACTGATTAGATAACTAAAATATCTCTCAAAAGTTCCATTCCAACGTCTACCCTTTCCATTAAAGAAAATCATCAGTGACGTCATCACGCTTACATAGGTAACCTCAAAAATAAATTAATAACCTGAACAACCGCGCGTCTAAAAATAAAAATCGACGGGTATCGGGATTTCTCTCTGAAGTTGCCGATTTAAGAATTATTGAATTTATTCCATAATTTAACCGCTTACTGTATCTTATATATATATATATATATATATATATATATATATATATATATATATATATATATACAGGGTGTTTCATTAAGGCTGGCCACCGGCCATATTTCAGAAACTAGTGGACATAAAAAGTGGAGAAAAAAAATTCATTATAAAAGTCGCCACGACAAAATCCTGGAAATTATTTTTGAGTTCCGTAATTCATCGCAAGGGGGCGCAATTGAAAATTAAAAAATAAAATTATAAATTTCTCCGAAAATTCCCACATTAAGGCATACCTTTGGTAACATTGTTAGAAAGCTTAGACAATTCTGCATCATTTTGGTCTAAGACTCATTGGCGTACCGACCTTAATAAGAGTGGGGGAAGCTATTGAATGTGTAATCATTTAAATCGCTGTTATTTTTAAACGACTTATCCGATTGTAGTAAACCTAGGCTTGTTTAGAAGAAAAAGGTGAGTACTTTTAAATGTCGCGTCCATTGGTACGCGATAGCCCATAATAAAATTGTTAGAGGGCGAAATTTGTAATAATACCAGTTTTTTTTATTTTATTCAGAAAAATTAAATCATAAGCGGAAAGTAGCTTAAATTTGTAACAAAAAACGTAAATAACGCAATTTGATATCTTTATTTGTTCCAGAGTTATGGCGAAAAGAAGACTTTTTAACCGTTTAATTTAATAATTGATTGTTGCTATGGTTTTTTAAGGTGTATAGGTTGGATTAGTAATGAGGAACCTGCATTTATCATAGTCTGTGCCTCCCTTCACACTCTATCTAGGCTTAGGACTAGTCCAAACTAAGCAAACTGCAAAATTTGGAGCGTGTTTAGAGGCCAACGGGCCATAACAACGATATCAAAGTAATGATTGATTTTTGTTTAAGAAACTTTTCAATAGAATGGTAAAAAATCATGAACAACTGTTAATAAACAAGTGAAAAGCTATAAATGTTCAAATTGACGGCCGTTTTGTAAGAAACAACCATTAATTCTTCTTCTGTACGTTTATAACATAATATAAAACTTCGAAGGCATAATTCTAATGTGGTGTGTTTTAAAATAATAATCTAATTTGCTGCGTAACAAAGTCGGCTCGTTTCCATGGAGTAAATAAATTGAAAAAGTTGTCAACTTACTTAATTTTGATTGATGTTGTGTTGTAAAAATTTTTTCCTTCATTAGTTTTGGGTTTCATTGTACCTTATCAGAAATTAGTGCTATCCTTCAAAAATGTCGTATACCAATGCCAAGGCTTACGACATGCCTGCCGTGTATTATGAATGTTTTCAAAATGCAGCTATTGCGGAACGAAAATACGGTATCAGATATCCTGATCGAAGGCACTACACTAGAAAAGTGTTTCGTCGAATGGCAACACGTTTAAGACAAACAGGAAATGTACGACGTATTCCACTTCCTGGCAGAAGACATCGCATAAGAAATGAAGACAATAGTATTAATGTTCTTGCGTACGTGGAATCGTAGCCTCACGTAAGCATCAGGGAGATTTCCACAGAACTAGGTGTAAGTGTTGCTTCTGTGTTCAGAATTTTAAGGGATTTTAAGCTGCATCCTTATCATCTAGTTTTACACCAGGCTTTATCAGACACTGATTTTGACAGGCGGCTCGACTATTGCTATTGGCTGAGAGACATGTGTAGTGAAAATCTTCGATTCCTTTCCAAAGTTTTATTGACCGATGAGGCTACTTTTACTAGCTGCGGCAGAGTTAATTTGCACAATATGCATTATTGGTCGCAAACAAATCTTCACTGGATGCGCGAAGTGGATCACCAAAACAGATGGAGTGTAAATTTGTGGTGTGGTGTTTTAGGTGACAGAATTATCGGACCATTTGTTTTTCATGGACACCTAAATGGTGAATCTTATTTAAACTTTTTACAAAATGACTTGCACAATCTTTTAGAAGACATTCCCCTTGACGTGAGAGCATCCCTGAGGTATCAACATGATGGATGTTTTTCGCACTATTCCCGAAGAGTCCGTGATTTCTTAAATGTTAGATACCCAAATCGCTGGATGGGAAGGGGTAGTTTGTTTCCGTGGCCACCTAGATCCCCGGATTTAACTGTATTAGATTTCTACTTGTGGGGAAGAATAAAAGATATTGTTTACGAAACGAGACCAACCACCCGAGAGGACATGATTCACCGAATTGAAATTGCAATAAATTCGATTCCACGAGACGAAATCGAAACAGCTGTTTCCAGTACGAGAAGAAGAATAAATAGTTGTATTTTACAAAACGGCCGTCAATTTGAACATTTATAGCTTTTCACTTGTTTATTGCCTAGATAGAGTGTGAAGGGAGGCACAGACTATGATAAATGCAGATTCCTCATTACTAATCCAACCTATACACCTTAAGAAACCATAGCAACAATCAATTATTAAATTAAACGGTTAAAAAGTCTTCTTTTCGCCATAACTCTGGAACAAATAAAGATATTAAATTGCGTTATTTACGTTTTTTGTGACAAATTTAAGCTATTTTCCGCTTATGATGTCATAATTATACCGTATGATTTAATTTTTCTGAATAAAATAAAAAAAAAGGTATTATTACAAATTGCGCCCTCTAACAATTTTATTATGAGCTATCGCGTACCAATGGACGCGACATCTAAAAGTACTCACCTTTTTCTTCTAAACAAGCCTAGCTTTACTACAATCGAATAAGTCGTTTAAAAATAACAGCGATTTAAATGATTACACATTCAATAGCTTCCCCCACTCTTATTAAGGTCGGTACACCAATGAGCCTTAGACCAAAATGATGCAGAATTGTCTAAGCTTTCTAACAATGTTACCAAAGGTATGCCTTAATGTGGGAATTTTCGGAGAAATTTATAATTTTATTCTTTAATTTTCAATTGCGCCCCCTTGCGATGAATTACGGAACTTAAAAATAATTTCCAGGATTTTCTCGTGGCGACTTTTATAATGAATTTTTTTTCTCCACTTTTTATGTCCACTAGTTTATGAAATATGGCCGGTGGCCAGCCTTAATGAAACATGTTATATATATATATATATATATATATATATATATATATATATATATATATATATATATATATATATATATATATATATATACTTTTCTGCATTACATATCTAATAAAGCTCGTGGTCCAGAGGCGCCGCTGTGTAGCTACTATGCCGACTCTAAGCAGTTAGATTCTCGCATCGAGCAAACATTCTTTTGCAGGGTTTATGT
>JARFJB010002259.1:62500-92500 GCA_036346205.1 Vesta saturnalis | reverse complement strand
GCCACGTACACGCACCGGACACCACGTCACAAACTCTCACACACACGACACGACACGCATGCACAGGCACACGCACACGCACTGTAGTACTTAACCCCCATTGGTGTCTGTTTAAGGTTAGAGCGGTATTAATATTTATCCTTACACGTTTTAGAAAGATTATTTATTGCACACACTAACAATAATGTACTTAACGACAAGATCGCATCAGTACTACTCTTACAGGTGCCTATAGTATCTGTTTAGTATATGTTTACAAACTGTTCTAGTTTTACCTAGTTACTTCTATTTATAATAGTGAAAAGTGTGTAGATAAGAATGCATGACTTTACAATTCCTTTAGTACATTGGTCTATTTATATTGTAATAGATGTTATTGCATATTTGCATACTAAGTAATTTAACTAGTTTAACTTTTAAATGTGTTTTACTTTTTCTATAGAAATTGAATGAAATGGAATGTTTGGTAATTGCATCACACGCACAAGCACACGCACACGCACACGCATACGCATTCGCACACACACACACGCACACGCACACGCAAACGCAGACGCACACGCACGCGGACTCGCACAAGCAGATGCACACACGCGCACTCACACACGCATACGCTCACGAACACACACGCACACGCACACGCACCTGCACACGGACACACACGTGCACATACACGCACACGCACATGCACACGCACACGCACACCTACACGCACACGCACATGCGCATGCGCACGTGCACGCACACAACACATACACACACACACACACACACACACACACACAACACACACACACACACACACACACACACACACACACACACACACACACTACGTTGAACACGTACGCATTCGCACAGGAACACGACACACAACTGCACAACAGCTACGCACATACGGCTTGACACGACACGACATTCACGCAGGTTGCACGTCACATACACGCACGTGCACACAGGTACAGCTTAGGCACATACGCACACATCGCACCACATTAGCACGAAACACACACTGCGTCACACACACACAGACACACACGACTCAGACAACCGAGCGACTGACACGCACACACGAACAACACGCACAGCTACTGCACCACACACGACGCTGACAGTCACGCACATCGTCGCACGACACGGCACACACGTGAACAAACACCACACGCATCATGCATGGCACCAACATGTAGATTTAACCAAGTGGTGTTTGTTTAAGGTTAGAGTGGTATTAATAATTATCCTTACATGTTTTAGAAAGGTTATTTATTGCACACATCAACAATGATGTACTTAACGACAAGATCGTTTCAGTACTACTCTTACAGGTACCTATAGTATCTGTTTAGTATATGTTTACAAACTGTTCTAGTTTTACCTAGTTACTTCTATTTATAATAGTGAAAAGTGTGTTGATAAGAATGCATGACTTTACAATTCCTTTAGTGCATTGGCCTATTTATATTGTAATAATTGTTATTGCATATTTGCATACTAAGTAATTTAACTAGTTTAACTTTTAAATGTGTTTTACTTAGTCTATTGAAATTGAATGTTTCGTAATTGCATCACACGCACAAGCACAAGCACACGCAAGCGCAGGCGCACACGCACACACGCACACGCACGGGCACGGGCACGTGCACACACACGCACACGCACACGCACTTCCACACGCACACGCACACGCACACGCACACGCACTTGCACACGCACATGCACACACACATGAACACGCACAGGCACACGCACACGCATACGCACGCGCACACGAGCACGCACACGCATACGCACACGCACTCGCATACGCATACGCATACGCACAGGAACACGCACACGCACACGCACAAGCACATGCACACGCACATGAACACGTTGAGGCACACGCACAGGCACACGCATATGCATACGCATACGCGCGCACACTCGCACACGAATACGCACACGCACACGCATACGCATACACACAGGAACACGTTCACACACGCACACGCTCACACACACACACACACACACACACACACAATACGCACACTCACGCGCACGTGCACACGCACACGTAAACGCGCACGCGCAGGCACACGCATGCGCATAGGAACACGCACACACACGCACACACGCACACACATACAAACGCACACGTACACGCATACGCACACGCACACGCATACACACAGGAACACATATACTACTCTTACAGGTACCTATAGTATCTGTTTAGTATATGTTTACAAACTGTTCTAGTTTTACCTAGTTACTTCTATTTATAATAGTGAAAAGTGTGTTGATAAGAATGCATGACTTTACAATTCCTTTAGTACATTGGCCTATTTATATTGTAATAATTGTTATTGCATTTTGCTACAAACTGTTAACTAGTTTAACCTATTACTGTCTATTGAAATTGAATGTCGAATTGCATCACACGCACAGCACGCATACGCACGTCACAATCGCACACATCACGCACATGACATGCACGCACATGACACACGATTAGCACACGTACAGCTTAACATTGCTACATCGCCGCACACTTGCAACGAAGCACATCACGCATGCACACACAACAGCAACACGCACACGCAACGACACACGCACACGCACACGCAACATACGCACACCACGCCACGTGCACAGCACACGACGCACGTGCACGCACACGCATGATACACCGCACACACAGATACACACTACACTAACAGCACACACGCATACGCACACGCACACACATACACACAGAACACAACGCACACGCACGCGTACACACAGCACGACACGTGCACACACACGACACATGCACAGACACAGCACGCACCGCACACTCGCATGCATACGCACACGACGCATACCACGCACACGCACACGCACACGCACACACAGCACACACACCACACACGTACACACGCGCACGCATCGCACACGTGACACACTCACGCACACACACGTACACGCACACAACAGCCACACGCACACGCGTACGCACACACGCGCATCACGCAACACGACACACATCACAACACACTAACGCACACACACACACACGCAACATCACACGCACACACAGCAACAGCATGTACAGCACTGCATTACGCACACGCACACGAATAGTGATTCAGGTCCGGTTCTGGCGTAGTTCAAGGCCACTGTCCCTCTGGTGTCGTAAAATCAAAGCTTTTGGAGCTATGCAATGTCAAACTTTGGCGGAAAGTTTAAATTTTGGTGCTCTTAAAGGCAAAATGTCAAGGTCAAGGTCAAAAAATAGTGATTTGAATAGCATCATCTTATTATAATTCTTACAAATCTAAACAAACAAGGTCAAAGGTTATTAACCTGGCGTAATATTATATTTCTTAGAAATGGAAATAGAATGAGTTCACTGAAACAGAAGAATGACAAGTTGTTGTCTATTCTGAAGGGTAGATCAAGGTCTAATGGGACTTATATTGAAAGTCATATTCAAAGTCAAATAGTATTCTAAACTAAAAGTAGGTCATGGTTGTTATTTAACAAGTTTAGACATATTGCGATACGTACTCACGTCAAGGGCACATTTTTCTTATGTATACTGCAGCGAGGTGTATTGAGATCAGTCAGTTAGCAACTTGTAATGGTTAAACATGGAATTAGTAAGGTTAAACCGAAGCACATATTGCAAACCCTTTAAAAATGTGTGTGACCTCGAGCTATCGAAAAAGTATAATCATGAATGTGAGTGTAATTAATACTAAGTACGATGAATGTATAGTGATGTAAACGGATGGTTTTAAATGTGTATTACCTCAGCGCTTTTATGAGTATTTCAAAAAAGAAGCTAGAATTGAAAACTTTAAAACTACTACTACACATGAAGGATGTGTTTCTAAGTAGTTTGGGTGTAGCCGGGAAAACAACAAACATAACATTTTGTTTTTAATATTACTGATACAACCCCACCATATGTAAATTACGCATGCTTTAACTGGAATCATTTCTTAAATTGTGTTTAGTCATAGTGCAATTGTGTTATCTAATTATAATGCAAGCAGCAATAAAATCATTTCTGGAACGATCCAAACTTAGAAGCTCGCCGTTATATATGGATACCCCACATAGCTGCAGTAACGATATGAATAATAATTAAGCATTTATTGTTGGCGCTGTCAAAATAGTGAAGGTAGTAGTAGTAAAAATAAAAACGAGACACTGGCATTCTTCTAACACTGACTTGGCATCATGTCAGCATTAGGATGGTTTATCGTGTAAACAAGCAGCTAATGAATACCTAATTGATTGTGTTTATTGTTTACTTTGATGATACTCATCATGCGAAACAAATGAAAATTAGATACAATACACACCTCAACCTTGCATCACTAGTGCGTATGCGGTGGGGTAACTGTGATCAAAGCAATAATGTGGTGTTAAATATGCAGGAATGGAATCAGCTTCTAAGATGACATTCATATGTAGAATTACAATTTTTCCGATCCCAAGAAATTGAAAATAAAAATAATTGGTCAAATGTAAACGAAGAAGAAGATATAATCTATGATCAATATTATGAATCTCTATCTAGCAGTGTTGGTATTTATTACAATTGGGAATCGAGTAAAGGATATTACAGAATTTTGAAAAATGTTATGATTGAAAACTGCAACTGCTGTTCTTGCACATTCAATGCTCATAGTGTAGAAGAACTACCCAATTTAAAGGATATGTTAAGCTATAGATTGGAATTTCTTGAATCTTACAATCGGGCGTGTTTCTGTGAAAAGCTCATACAAGTTGTTAACTACCGTCCTTTTCACGAGAAATAATTCCATGGTAGTGATGATGACATTTATAAAGAAGATGAAGATATAAATGCCAAGTATAATATTAATTCACATAACACTTTATGCTAAATGGAAATATTATATTATCGTCCTGATTATCTAATGTATAGCATTTACTAAATAAATAAATATTATTAAGTATGATTTATTTTTGTGATCTCGTTTTAGGTATTAATACCCCGCTTTGTCAATCTAGGTAAACAATGGTAGGTAGGAAGCGAAAGAGTGCAGGTGGTTTAGTGAATACTCTAATCAATAAACTTCCGGTTACCAATATTATGGTCCTGGTACAAAGTTAGAGAAACGACTCGTGGTGACCCTGGTATTAATCAGTCAGATGCTCATTGCAAACTTCATGATATCAGCTACAAAGATTACCGAGATTTAGAAAGTGGTCATAAAGCAGACCAAATTTTAGCAGAATAAGCTTGGGAACGCTTTAAATAATCGGACGAAACATTATGTGAACGAACTGCAGCTTTAGCAGACGGTAGCACTACGAAAGCGAAGGGAAAATTAGGAATGGAATGCAAACGTCGATCCAAGTGTATGAAGAAAAAGAAATCGTTGTGCAATGGTGGGAATTTATTGAATTTACGAAAAACAATAGCTAACAAAATTAAACCTAACGGCAAGACGTGTGGTAAAAAGTTTAGAAGAAAAAAACCATTAAAGTTCCTGGAATAATTCACTTGCTTAAACAAGGAGGGTTTTTACCACTTCTTATTCCGTTATTCGCATTATTATCGGCAATTTGTGCTTTAGCTGGTGGTGCATAGGAAATTGCTGAAGCAGTCAATGAAGTTAAAAATGCCAAAGAATTGCAAGAAGAGACATCGCGCTATAATCGCATGATGGAACCTATCGCTATGGGCTCCGTGAATAAGAAAGGTGGTACACTTTATCTAAAATCATACAAATCAGGTGGTGGTGCATTATACTTGACACCATTTCCAAAAAACTGAGTATATTATCCGAAAGACCGTTAAAAGATACTGATATAAAAAGGTACGCCAAAAATGTGCCCTACTTTAGGGATATTTTTGTGAGAGATGGCATGCATAAATTACCGTGGAAAAATGAATCTGGGTTTATTAACCTAGATGCCCGAAGCGGACCAGGTACACATTGGGTTTGCTACAAAAACGAATTAAAAAGGTATGGTATTGCGATAGTTTCGGTAATGTTCGACCACCGGTCGAAGTGATTAATTACTTTCGCGGATATAAAATTTATTATAATTACAACCATGATCAAGAATTTAATACTATTATTTGTGGACACCTATGTCTACAATTTTTATTTAAATAATCAAGACAACTTCAAATTTTCTCAGTTATGTCAATAACATTCAGTTTAGAAGGTGTTGGTAACAGTCAGCTACAACTTCTATCGACCGATAGAATTAGACTTGGGGAAGAAATGCGTTATTGGATTGGTTGGATTTTACGGATGCAACAGCATTAGAAATATTTATACAGGCAACGATAGATTTTATTTTAAAACAACTCCATCTCATTTGCAGGTTACCAGATGGTGCACATGAATTAGATGAAATTAGCGATGACTTAAATCTAAGATACCCACATTATAATTAGAGTAAACAATACACCTAATTTTTAGATAAATAATTCATTTGAGATCGATTTTACTAAAGAAGGTAGTATTGATAGCATGTTAGGGTTGGAGTGTATAATATTAGAACCAAATACTTTACATACGTCTGCGTTAGACATCCAAATACTTAAACACACTAATCTACACGTAGAGTGAAGCATTATAAAAGGATCTTATCGAAACGGGAAACCTAAAAAAGTATATGAGATTGACGTTTCAGTTCCACCAGGTTATCGTTTAGATAAGACTCCTAGCAATACACAATATTTAGAAGGAAATACAGAGAGGGTTTCTTTCTTAGAAAATAAAAATTTTGACGTGATTTGGTTTAAACATTCTGGTCCTAATTTTCTGAAATCCTACTGTTGCATTTATAGGTCTCCTAATGACAGTAACTTTCAAGACTTCTTCGGTTACCTTAGTATGAAAGTTGACTATCTCCTGTCTTGCGATATCTCTATTGTAGGCGATTTCAATGTTCATAGCTCTAATTGGCTTCAGCTTTCATCTACTACAAATCCCGCTGGTCATATTGCAGAAACATTTACTATTTCATGTGATCTCACACAAATGATTTCTGAACCCACAAGAATCCCTGATAACCCTAACCTTACTCCACATCTTCTAGATCTCTTTCTTACATCAAACCCTCTTGTTTATAAAACTTCCGTTCTTTCGCCTTTAGGTCTTTTCGACCAGTGTCTAATCAAAATCATTTCTGCTGTACCTAATTCCACTGTTGTTCGCAAAACCGATAGAACCTTGTGGTGTTTTAAGTCAGCTCGATGGAGTGATTTACGGGATTTCCTTGCAACCTTTCCATGGCGTGAATATTGTTTTAAGTCGTCCTCTTCTTCGGACATTGCTCTTTCAGTATCTGAAGTCATCCTCATGGGAATGGAGTTGTACATTCCCAAAAAACAGTACCGTATAGGTCATTCACGTTCCCAACCCTGGTTCAATAAGGCCTGTGCTGATGCAATATCTTTAAAAAATAAATACTACATTAAATAGAAATCTAATCAATCGCTCGACAGTCATGTAGAATACGTTGGTGCTAGATATATCTGCAAAAGTGAAATCACTAAAACTAAAAAGTTGTTCGAACAAAGAAAATGCAATGAACTGGCTACATCTCCTTTAGGCAGTCGTAAATTTTCGTCTTTAGCTAAAGCCATTAGTAAAAACTTTGGAACATCTTCATTTCCCCCCCTGACGTCTATTGACGGACCGGTAGTTGCTGATTTTGTAGACATAGCCTATGATTTTGTGGATTTGTTTGCATCATACTCGTGTTTCAATGATTCTGGAAAAGATGTGCCCCTAGTCAACTCTTCTTCATACACTATGAAACCAATTCATTTTCGGTACAAGCTCTTGGAATCGATCATCAGTAGGCTTGATCTCAATAAGGCGACTGGCGCAGACGGTATCTCAGCTATTGTCTTAAAGAAATGCTCCCCCGAACTAGTACCAGTCCTATCTAAGCTCTATACGATCTCTATGTCTTCTGGGGAATTCCCTTCATCATGGAAGTTAGCAAATGTTCAACCTATTCCCAAAAAAGGCGATAAGACCGATGCGTCAAGTTATCGACCAATTGCCATCACTTCCATTTTCTCTAAAATTATGGAAAAAAACATCATTCAGCAACTGCTCACGTTCCTTAAAATAACAAACTCCTTAGTGACCACCAATATCGGTTTATGCAAAGTCGTTCAACAGGCGATCTTCTTTCATATGTGACCCAAGTTTGGAACAATACAGTAGAACAGCCCGGTGAAACAGTTGTAGTCGCTTTAGATATCTCAAAGGCATTTGACCAAGTTTGGCATATGTGTTTACTTGTCAAACTCACCTAGTTTGGGTTAAATGATACGCTCATCAACTGGGTTTTTAGTTTCCTTGATAAAAGACGAATACGTGTCGTAGTTGATGGCTTTTTTTCAAAAGAAGTTAGCATTAACGCGGGCGTACCACAGGGATCCGTTATAGCGCCTACACTTTTTCTGCTGTACATAAATGACCTAATTTCTTCAACAACTAACCCCATCCATTGCTTTGCTGACGATAGCACTCTTCACTGTAGTTCATCTCAGTCTACTCATATTGATAATCCACCTTCTATGTCAAATGAAGGAATTAAAGCTGAAATGGCAAATTCAATCAACAAAGACATTCAACCTATTCTCGAATGGGGAAGCAATAATCTAGTTAAATTTAATGCTAACAAAACTCTGTGTTGCCTTGTGTCCGCCAAAAAAGATCGATCATTTCCTGTTGTAAGTATGAATGGCTCGGTTCTTAAGTTTTCAGACTCTTTTACTCTGTTGGGTATGACTGTATCTTCAAATCTCTCATGGGTTGACCATCTTCTGTCAGATACCAAAACATCTGCTCGTAAAATAGGCTTTTTGTACAGATCTAATCAGTACCTTACCCCTCGACAACCCCTTCTGCTGTATAAGGCCCAAATTCGGCCTCATCTGGAATATAATCCTCACCTCTCGGTTAGTGCTCCCAAATACGCTCCCGATATCGTTGATCGTAATCAAGAGAGCGATTAGGCTTATAAATGAGCATAGAAGGATGGTTTCAGTTCTTTCTTTGTATTATCCTTATTACGACGGCTATTGTGCTACTGAATTACATTCTTTGATACCATCTCGGGCTATCTTTGCGAGAAACACTCGGTTCGTTCATTCACATCATCAGTATGCAGCACAAATCTCCACTTGTACCAAATGGGCGCAATCCACATTTTTCTACACGGCTTCTAAACTCTGGAATGATCTCCCTAGTTCCTGTTTTCCTCTCACTTATAATATGAGAAAATTTTAAGTAGCTATTCATAGGCATGTATTGGCAATTCATTATTTCTCTATCCATCCTCCTAAGTGTTCCTGAGTGCTTTAGCACGATAGGCCAAAATTAGCCTGTTGAGGTCCACAGTCATAAAAAGAAACGAGAAATACTTTTTAACGTCAATTGGTTTAAAGGTTCTCAGCGACAATTGCCGAATCATTGAACGTCTTTCAAGACGCACATTTTGATGATACTATAATTAAATCAGATATTCACACTTATCTTTCGTATGAATCTTCTAAATATGGAGCTTCCGATGAAACACGCATCTTAATTTAAAGTCAAGAGTAAGTTGTAATCTGTACATAGAAGGTAAGCTTGAGCTAAAAAAAGAATATGAAAGAAAATCATGCAACTTAATCCACGATTTCCCCAACTTTCTTTTCGAAGAAATCCGTTATGAGTTAGGTGGCCAAAGAGTGGACGTTTGCAGAAATCCAGGCATAACGTCTACACTTAAGGGATATATTTCTTATACGGCAAGCAAGAGCAAAGCACTAAGCCATTTGAGATGGTCACTACAGAATGAAAAACAATTACAAGTAGAATTCGATGAGAAAAACGGGGAAAAATCTTTTACAATATGCATACCATTGAATCACATATTTGGAATAATGGAGGATTATCGTCAACTAATCGTGAATATGCGTCAAGAGTTGATTTTAATTCGATCTAGAAGCGATACAAACCGCTACTATGGTGACTTTGATGCGGAAATAACTCTAAATAAGATTCAATGGAAAGTACCACACTTAACACTTACTGATGCTGCGAAATTGAATTTGTTTGAAGGAATCAATAAAAAATGTATTATTACCACGTTGGATAATTGTTGCATTTCAACAAGGTAAAATGTACACAAAGTCAGCAAGGGCCCGAGATTTTGATCACATTAATATCAGTCACCTTAAAGTACATATGAATTCTGAGTATTATCCATAAGCAATGCATTTGCACTTCATTGCTAACCAATACATACCCGCATATCACAATTTTTTGAAATTCCGATGTGACTACTATGGTGAGGAATTCAAATCATGTTCAGTATTTGTAATGGACTCCTCTAAACAAAATGAATCCTTAAAAAACTCAACAGTGGACATCAAATTGGAAATGGAATCTCTAACTCCTTTCGATAATGAAATCATTGTCTATGGTCTTATTCTTCATGACGCTATTGTGCAGTACAGGTCACTCACTGGAGAAGTAAAAAATTTATAATTATTGTAATATACACTGTATGGCTAGTATATAAATAAAACTATTGTAATTATTCGTTCAGTTTTCAATCACTAACGATGAAAGTAGTTACTCAGAAACCGAAACTTCCAATTCAGAATCATGAACTTTATGCAAAGTCTAGTACTCCAAAACATGGTGATATACTTCCTAATAGTATACGTGGTATTATATGCGGTTCCTCCAATTGTGGTAAAACAAACACAATGATCAGTCTGCTTACTGAGAAAAATAGTTTGAAATTTAAACGTGTGAAAGAAAAAAATTATTCAGGCTCTTAATATAATACAGCAGAAGTGCAAAAGTCTTAAACCTGCTCGCATTGATAATGAAGTAATATTTGAAAGTATTTATAAGCCCCTAATAGAACCTCTAGGTGAAATAGTAAATAAAATTGATCCTGATAAAAAAATTAAAACCCCTAAAAAGGAGTCTATTAACGTTAAACCCCAAAAAAAAACCCCTGGTTATATTTCTATGCTACTAACTCTTATTGGAATTCTAGCTCAAATTCAAAAGACTCCAGGCTTCACTTCGCCGTTATTAAATGACTCAAGAAAGGGCGCCACTAGCCCACTGGCTCAGCTCCCGTTTTTTTCAAAGAAATCCTCGTCCAGGCCTTCGCACGCCATCTTTCCTAGTTAGACCTGTCATAGGAGAGATTAATACTAAGGAAGAGGAAGAAGAACCTATTGGCATCACAAATGACTCTTTTAACCGTAATGAACCCATCTCGGAAGAATTTCTCAAGCAGTACAATGAATTACCTCGTATATACGTTGAATGTATTGTGATGGATACTGAGGGTGCTATTCATCATACTTACGCAGTTCACTATAATACCAAAACAGAGATATGATTACTAAATGCATGGCGTCTAAAGAGATTTAAATCTAGTAAATTCAGTAGATAGAACATATAAAAGTATTTTAGAAGCTACGAATGTTGCAAGGCGAGATTATGATGTAAGTGGACAAATTCGAGGAAGCCGAAGCAAAAAGTATACAAAAACAATCACAACTAAAAGAGGTGGAGCTATGTTTTTAAGGAATTAACAAACAGGCCGATTAAAGATAAATATTGGAATGATACACATGAACTAATTCATGATCTAGAGGTATTGTGGGAAGAATAATTGGCGAGAAACTCAGGTGTCATAAATGACATAATATCAATTGTAGAAGAACTATATGAACATGGATACATTGGACAGCTATTTTCTAAACGGTATAAGTCAAAATGCATTGATGTCGACATATCATAAGTAAAATGCCTGTTGACAAATTTTGACGTTCACATATCCAGTACAATTCAAGAAATTAACTCCTCAGTATAAACTGATTGATGATAATCAATTTGATATCGAGAATAGGAGACTCAGTAATTTTGTTAATCCCATAGATCCTCAAAATATCATCACTAAGTAATACTACTTATCAACAAGGTTCAATTTGGATTGAAACCGTTTAATACAGTTGGCGGACTCGGATGATGCTATAAGTAAAGGATACCTTGATTATTGTCTACAAGCAGTTCAAAAAGCTTTTAAAGGAAACCCTAAAGTGTATCTAGCGTTGGAGCAGAAACTATATCAACTTAAAGAAATTATCGATAAATTAGTACCATGTCCGAATTACAACTCGCCAACGAATTGCACAACACTGCAGGAAAATTTTTTAGACGAATGCGAACTATAATTAAAGGTTTTGATGGCATTTGGCAAGCATATTTGGTAGATACTAGTGGTTATCGACTGTTTTTCGAAATACTAAAGGATTAAAAACGAAAACAGGTCAAGAAGTTGCCAAGGACGGAAATATTCCAATTTGCAGACAGATACAGGAAAATAATTCTACAATGAGCATTTTACTAAACTAATGCAGCGTTATGTAGGCAGTCATTACTCCACCTATAGCACAAAGAAGGCTGCAATTGCGGAAAGTGTTATCAGAACCATTCAGAACGCTCTATATAAGACGTTTAGCCTACAAGGTAAATGCAAATGGATTGATATAATTGATACTGTAACGTTGGATTATAACAAGCGTAAGCATAGAACTACCGGAATAAAGTCCAATGATGTCGGTAATCATAAAAAGCTAGAGTCTTACACTTTCATAAAAACATTCAGTAGGAATCGATATTGTGTGGGTGACAGTACGAATCATTAAATTTAAGAGTATTTTCGCTAGAGGATACACACCCAATTCGTCTAGTGAACTATTTGGGATTGCGAAAGTTCGCATTACCAACACCACTACGTACAAGTTGGAAGACATAGAAGGAATACCTGTATTGGGAGGGTTTTGTGAATATTAATTACAGAAAGCAAAGTATCCTGATGACGAATAAATGATTCGTAAAGTGGTGGAATTGTATAAAAGATCATCGTTCGATAAAGAAGATACTGTTTTATAAGTAAACCTTTAACTTATAATTTGTGAAATAAATTATTTATATGGTAATAGTAGAAGCTTGTAGCAAAGGATGTAGCTTTTAGATGAAATAAAACTCATTAAAAAAATAATTGCATTTTATCTTGGTTCTCTAAATATTACATAAATAATGTTTTACCAAAATTTCATTATCTGATATAGTAAACCTAAAGTACTTCTATAATCATTCAAATTACTTGATGGCCATATTCCTGAATTTGGTCCACGTGTCTACCCCAAGCATGAATTTGTGTTTGTTTCACCTTTATGAATGTTTTCTAATATCCTGTTGAAAATTTTGTGGTGTTCCTCGTCTTCCCATGGTTTAAACTCATAGTTGACGTTTTCTTCTGATAATATTTCAATTAAAATATCAAGGCACTTGTAATTAGCGCTATAATAAAGTGTATTTATTAGAGGAATTAATATTTTTTAAGCTGGATTTAACATTTATAGAAATACACAATGAATCATCGCCCCATAATAAATTGTATACGTACATTTCAAGTGGCATGTCACTAAGTAAATTCATATCGCCTTTGCTTCATTAAAACTTAATGAGTTGTAACCTTTATTAACACAAAATTTTATAAAACTTTTAATGGTTTTGTCCAATTAATTGTTTTATCAAATAATGGCTTAACAATAACTTCATTGGCACACTTTGAATTTATAGCACTCATCAGGAATAACAATATGTTGTAATATATTCAATACAATTAAATAGCTTTCTGAGGAGCACTTCCCCATCAAAGAACGCTTCAGGTACTTTCTGTAGATTTGATCAGTACTGTACCATAGTTCTTCAATTTATTTTCAATACTACTCATAATGATAAAATTGTTTTCTGAAACAGAAGAGGAATTAATAAAATCCTATGTAAAGTTATATCCTCAAGGTGTAGTATCAGTGAAATTAAAATTTACTAATCGTTTATCGTCGTAAGGACTAAGTATTATTTTATCCTGTTTGATTGTAAATACATCATGTTTTTTGGACCTTATCAGATGTTGATATTGCTTTATTACGTTACCATCAAACAAAACATGTTTATAATCATTTATCGTGATGGTTTCTGTAATAGAGGCGGCGCCACCTAGCGCTATATTTCTAGGACTAATTATGGTTGTTTTTGGTGCCATATAGTAGTGTAAAGGCTAATGAATGTTTCCTGTATTAAAGATTGATCGTGTTCGTCTCTCCCTTGTCTCTTTCTCAAACATACAAATCAATCAATCAAATCAATTAAATACCAAACTGATTTAACTTAGTCATACAAAATCAGCTCTCAATTTAAAAAATAGCAGTATGACTGAACGCACAGAGTGCAAAAGAAATCCAATCTGTGGTTAGGTCAACACCCGCGCGCTGGTGTTGACCCAACTACCCTAACATCTTCCCTAAGAGCTTGTTTATAAATATAAACTCCTTTTTTTTGGCTGAGGTATTTTCCCCTAAGACGGCTGCGAAGACTGTTTCGGCGACCCCTACTTCAAACTTCCCCCGAAGATAACCGATTCTACCCGAACATTGACGAGTGCACAAGACCCAAGGCCAGTAGCATTCTCGTTTCTCGCGAGTTTCGCTCTTTAAAGTGTAACCATCATCGAGTGAGCATTATTATAATGTATTCTGCCAACATCAGCGGACATTAGAGATTTTACTGCCTTGTTAATAAACTATTACTACATAACCGTTCAAGATGATGATGGAAACGATGACGTGGATGAGCTGAATGTATCTCACATCCAAGGTGATGGTGATGATTCACAGAAGAGGAAGAAGAGCGATGAGACGGAGGAGAAAGACGAGTCTCAAAAGCATGACGATGATAGCGACGAATTACGGCTCAAGAAAAAGAAGAAGACCGATAAAGGATGTGATTGCATAAATGATGTATTGTATTATTGTATAATAATAATAATATTTCATACGCTAAACTTTCCTTCCATTTTGTTAATAAACTTGTTTTTCCTAACGGTGTTTGAACCTGCACTAACAATTCTGCAGTTAATGCGAAAGGGCGGTTAGACGGGTGGCTACAGTAAGTGTGAGATTGGATTTCTTTTGCAATCTGTGCGTTCAATCATACCGCTATTTTTTAAATGAGAGCTGATTTTGTATGATTAAGTTAAATCAGTTTGGTATTTAATTGATTTCATTAATTTCATTTGATTAATTGATTTGTATGTTTGAGAAAGGGACAAGCTAGAGACGAACACGATCAACCTTTATTACAGAAAACATTCATTAGCCTTTACACCGCTATATTGCACCACAAACAACCCTAATTAGCCCTAGAAAGATACCACTAGGTGGCGCCGCCTTTATTACAGAAAACATTTCCTAGTTTAAAAATATACCACTAGATGGTGCCACAAACAAACCCCTGATCAGTCCTAGAAATATAACGCTAGACGGCGCCACCTTTATTACAGAAAATGTTCATTAGATGATGAGATAAATTCAAATCTCCCAAGAAACGACACGACAGGAGGGCGCAGGCCCTAACACAGTTTCCTATGTTTTGTGTTATAAGCTAGCAATAGGTCCCTTATTAGAATACAAGCTCAAATTTCTCGCAATAAGTAATCACAATGTAAACACTTAAATACAAATCCAAATTCAAATTTCCCGCCAAAGGTCCAGGGGCTAAGGCCCGAAAGTAAGTTGCGAAGCCCTATGTGTGTTAGCATTAGGCTTCTTTGTTATTATAATACAAGTTCAGATTTCTACTCATAGATGGCGTCACAAACAAATTAAAATCTTTGGTCGAGGTGTGAGGGCCTGAAAATAAGTTGCTAAACCCTACACCTGTTTTACAAGTTAGCATTATACCCCTTATTATAATGCAGATTCACATTTCCAGCCATAACCTGCAGAGACTTAAAATACAAATTCAAATTTTCCGCCGTTGGGGCCTCTACAATGGGCAAAGCCCCGAGAGCAAGTTGCGCAGCCCTACACCTACCTTACAAGTTAGCATTAGGCTCCTTATTGTTATAATACAAATTCAAATTTTCTGGAAAGGGTACCACGACAATACACGAAAGGCCTACGAACAAGTTGCGATCACGACAAGGGGCACAGGCCCGAGAACAAGTTGCGATACCCTACAACTGTCTTGCAATCTTGGTTATGCTTGGGGAGGGTTAGAGTGGAATCGCCGAAACAGCCTTCGCCGAAAGCCCCTCGTCGCGAAATTTTGACTGTATGACATATGATATCGCAAAGATCTGCCGGTCATAACTCAACATGTTTCCGTAACCACACTCTAAGATCTTCCCTAGGGGCATGTTTATAAATCTAAAAGGCCTTTTTCGACAATTCATCCGAGACAGAACCTGCATGTGAAGCCGTATTATGTGATAGCATGGCATACGCTTATCGGTAAAAATTCAAAGATTAAAAGAGACCGGTATACTTAATTTGATTATAACCTTTTTTTTTGACAGAGGTAATTCAGCTAAGATATAGCTTGTATGCTGTATAGAGGCAAAATCTAGCTTAAATAAGAAGACCCAAGCCATTTTTTCGGCGTATACACTACTATACTGAAGATGCTGTCTTGTGTGTATTAGAAAACATGCTACTGATCCGGAGTTTGATAAAGAAATATGTATGCGGTACAGCTTCAGGGGCGAAGAAGAATTGAAAATTATTGTATTATTTCAAGGTAGCGTGGCGAACTTAGCTAATTTTTAAGAATAATCCCATATATGTGTAATACTAACAGTAAAGCAAATATTAGACCTTAGCCTTTGCGTGTGTTTAAAGTACAATTTCTAACGGGTAAACATTATTATGAAGCAGCTATAATCGCTCAAAATGAAGCGGATAAAGAAAATGATTATTATTTCACCTAATACTGGACCGTAATGTTTTCTACAACAGCAATTTTTTTAAATATTTTGTAAACACATTAATTAACACGACGCAACTTTCCAATCATAATGAAGTTGTATGTCTGTTAAATAACAAAATGGATTCCATAAAAGCAGTTTTATCATATAGGTGAAATTTTTTAAATGTATGTTGTAAATAAACATCGTTTTTGTATATAAATTCATAGCTCTAAGTAGTCTGCGAAAAGGAAAGGTAAATACGAGTTTCAGTAAGGTGATGTAATTAGGTTTGTATATTTTACAGTCTAAAACTATTTAATAATGCGAAAGCCAATAGCCAATTTTATATCAACCATCCATAAGTAAAAACGCAAAACGGTTTAGTAAACTATACAAAATTTTTAATATTTAGTTCGTTCTCCAGCGCAGTCATTATTAGAACAAGGAAAACACATCTGAAGGTATGCGTATTATTTTTTAATATATGTTTTGCTTGCTATTGCTAACAAAAATGTCGATAAACGTTTTTAAATGTAATTATTACTTTCCAGTTTAAGAAGGTATTTATAACAGTTAATGAACGCGTTTCTATAAAACAATTTTGTGTGTATGTAATTGAACATGCAAATAAATCAGACATAATTTTCCGAATGTATAGGTGGTGACTGTTTAGAAAGAGAATATGCCTAAATAAAAAGCACTATTGCATTAGGGTACAAATTATTTATTATTCCACGTAATATTTAATTTAGATTTCAATGTATTCAGTTTTGAACTGTAAGCTGGCTTCCTCAAACTGTACGACATAATTTATTGATTTTAGTTGATTGATTGATTGAGATTGATCTGCTTGATTTGATCGAGCATGATTTGTTTGAGATTGATTGATTAATTGGTTGATTGATTGATTTGTTTGCGTGGGTGTGTGAGAAAGAGGGGGGGGGGGAGCGAGAAACGGATAAACGAGAGAGAGAGGAAGAGGGAGGTGTCTATGATCAACCTTTATTGCAGAAAACACTCGCAAGTCTATACACAATTAGATGGCGCTAAAAATCAATTTTAACTCAAATGAGGCCGGTGCGCAGAGCCTGATGCAAGTCCTGTCTTACAAGGCTATGGCCATCTTATTAGAATACGAGTTTTTATGACGGGGGGCTAAGGCCTACACCTGTTTTAGGTTAGAACCCACATACAATTGTACCAAGGGTGCCACGATAGGGACCAAGGCCCAAGAGCTAGTTTCTGCACTTATATATAAGGTTAAGGCCCCACACCATTTCCAACCAGGGGCTCGCGACAGGGGGCTAAGGCCTGAGAACAAGTTTTGAAGATCTACAGATGTCTTACAAGATAGCATTAAGGCCCCTTATTAGCAAATTATATGCGCACTCATTTGCCTACCTTTCAGAGGCTAAACTACCAAAGAGGCCGTAATTAAGGTGAAAATTTCATCAAAAGATGACCACCGAAAAGGAACCATAGGTGTGAACTGATAAAAAAGTTCTTAAAATAACCAAAATGATTCTAATTAGGGTGAACATTCCATCAAGGGTTGAAAATGGCCTCTGAAAAGAAGCCATAAAAAAGGTTCTTAATGCGACCAAATTAGGGAGAAAATCAAGGGTTGAAAATGAACTCCGAAAAGAAACCATAGGGGTGAAAAAATACGATCGCTACGTGGGCACGTAAAAAATTGAAAGCTGAGGTGCCCCACAACTCGGAGGCTTGTAACGTCACAAAATCCAAGATGGCGTCAAGTGCCTGTCTTCTACTTGTATCCCAACATTGAATCAATACTTCCTTTACCCAGGTTGTAGTTCTCTGTCGACAATTTTGGAAACACTTGGTAAGTAATTTAGTGCTTCAAATATGCCCTATGTTGAAATATAAAATTATGTGTGGAAAATGTTTAGCTAAATATTTTAACTTATCTGACATAGAACAGCACCAACAAAAATGTTATGCTTATCTATCTCTTACCGGCTCTTAAGCTCTAATTAGGAATTGTGACGTCGTATCCCCGATTAAGCGTATTTGTACAGTCAACAATTTTTGAAACTTTATCTCCGATTTTGAAAACAAAGCTATGTTATTTCTGCTTCCATCGTTGTAATCAATGTGGCTTGAAACAATAGTTACTAATGTAATTGTGAGAATCTACTAAATAAGATGGCATGAATATTTATGTAACTGTGCTATATAAAGGAATTTTCAATTGCAAAGATTTAGTTTCAACTCAAAATGGAAAACTTATCAAATTTCTTAGCGTTGCTATTCCTTCCATATCTGTCAAATGGCCAGTACGCGATTACCTTGTTAATTACTATTCTGATATGCTACCGATGGTTATAAGGTTAAAGTGGCAAAAATTGCTTTCTAAAATATGCATTAACTTAGGTAAATTTCAAACATGCTCCCGCTCTGACCCAGACATAAGTGGATGTCTGAAATCGGCTTTACCAAAAGGTCTAGAAGTTCTCCGTGCAGGTAAAAAATCTACATGTTAAATTAATTATGTAATACTCACACTAAAGGTATACCTGAATTTAACATTCCAAAACTTGGAATGGACGGGTGTACCACTTTCTCCATATACCTCTGAACTACTAATGTAGAATTACATGGTCATACTGACGGAGAGATTAGAGACGTAGGGTAATGTGATACTTTTACATAATTATATTCTTTTCATGTATTTTCTAGTCCCAAATTAAGTGATTCCGAAGTTTTCATTAGTATCAAACTATTTTGTCTCATAATTGAGTTCAGAACTGATTACGAGTTTAAAAATGCCATAGTTAACGGAAATGATTTTAGTGGCACTGGAAAACTGATTCTTAAAGAAAGTAAGGGTAATATCGTTTGTGAGAGTTTTTAATTGTTATCTTTGCCAGATGATTACTTTTCCCAAATAACTTTTACTGGAAATATATTGAGTAAAGATGGTGAAGATTACATTTCCATTACAAACGTTAATATAGAAGCGCTCGATTTTGGAGGTATGACATTTCAGTTTGATATGGGCGACCCAAAGGAAAATGAAAATATAAATATGTTTTTCAATAGTAATTGGAAATCTATAGTAGGGAACGAGAAGGAGAAATGTTTGCGTATCTATTCAATAGCCTACACTAATGAAGCCAATGCCTTATTTTCTCTTACACTGTATAACCAAATATTTTTGTTTATTATTAGTAAGAGTAAACATAGCTAATGCTGTTTTAAACAATTGTTTTGTTAATTAACACTCAAAGAAAAGCTTCTTTAGTAAGAGTGTGCTGAATATCTTTTGACCTTCTGTCGTTTGTTATAACCTTGAAATGGGATATTATGTAGGGCGTATAATTAAGTAGCAACGATAAATAATGTTGTATGGAAATGGACCGTACACTAAATATTGACTCATACCAACGGCCACCGCCCCAGTGTTGTCAATTGCAATTTTCCGAATTCCCCTAAACCTAGGAAATAATCCCCAAATATGGGGAAAGTAGAGTCCCTATTCCCTACAAATTCCCCACACAACAGTCTCAAGGAAAGGAACCAGTTTCAATATAAAATCAATAATCTTTATTTATTTATGTATGTTCAGAGACTGTCTGTTGCCATATCTTAGTGGTCAGAATTATACTTGAAGGATTAAATTTAAAATAACTACCTTGTTTTTTAATATCTTCGCTTGCAACCATTAAAAATATAGGTGCATCCATATTAAGGCGCTTTCGATTTTCTGTCTTTATATTTTTAAGAATACTAAATGTTTTGTCAAATGGTTCATTTGAAAATGGTTTACGAAAATGGACTGATCCCATGCCGTTTTTAAAGCATAACTTATCATCTCTATCAAGTTCAAGGTCCTGTCGAGCAAGACTCTGCATTAAAAATTGTGAAATGTTAAAATTTGGGGAATTCCCCACAAATGGGCAACACTGTACCGATCACCGCCCAACTGTGTGAATTTTCGTCTGTTAATTGTGTCGCTAATTGTTGTCGTCGAATCGTTCATTCGTGCTCAGTGTGTATTGTGTACGGCGTGGTCATTGGCGAAAAGTTACTTGTATTATTGTCATTCTATCGATCAAATTCGAAATAAGGAGTACTATTATTATAAGTTGATGTTATGAACGAATAAGTTCAAAGATAAATATGTGATTAAAAATTATTATTAATTTTATTAAATACATAAATAAAAAGTTTACCTCGAGTAGGATTTGAACCTACGACCTGTACTTTGCTATAGTACCGCGCTAACCAACTGCCATCAAGGTTCAAGCCCCAATCGATGTAATTTTTGTTGAACATCAGTTCTTCATACATAAAGACTATGATGAATGTCCGTACAAAAACTTGAAAAGCCGTTGCATTCAAAGTTCATGCAAGTATTGACCTACATGTTTAGACCCTCGCGATTTTTGGTGGGGGTTGATCTGTGTTATAAGCAATAAGAGGGGATAATATGATTTTCTACCATCCATAATAACACAAAAGCTTAAACAGCAATTTTATTCAAAATGTGTAACAATTAAATGTCTAGTGATTTGTGGTGGTGGTGAAGCTACGGAGCAGAAAGAGTGGTGAATTTATTTTCGGAATAACTCAAAAAATTGAAAAGCGATGCATTCAAATTTGATAAAAGTATGTGATTGAATATTTATTAAGACAACAATTTCTCAACATTTTTGTTTAATTTCTTCATTTTGTTTTATATCTACACAAAATTTTATGTAGTTAAACAAAAATTGTAGAAATTTGAACCAATAAAATGTTTTTTATCAATTCCCTCAATAAACGTACTAAAATTTCGTCATGTTTAAATTTTAACCAATCAGTTGTTACTTTGTTGATTGGATTAAAATTTTCTTTCTATGGTATAATTTATATTATAACTACTATTCCATTCCTTAAAATTATATTCGGACAATAAAATTAATTTACAGTATTACAGTACATTTCATTTAACTGGTATGCAACAAGGAAGAAATAGAACTACTTGAGCGGGAAATATATAAAGAAACAGCAAATTAAAAAAATTAACTTATAATGCATTCAGTAAAGTTTTGTAATGAAAGAACAAAGCCAAAAGAGAATGTTGTGTTCACAAGTAGATACAAAGGAGGAACAACACAACAAAGAAAATTCCTTCTTTTATAAACAGATAATTTTAAAATGTTGCAATTCGTACAAATTAAAATGTTAAATTATAAAAAAACATGTAAACTATAATAGTCTACAGACTCATGGCAAAAGTTACTCTGTGAAATCACCCACCGAAAATTACGTTTAGAAGGTTGCTGCTATATCAGAAAATAGTCATCATATTACAATTCTTAGCAGTCTAACAATAGAGTGGTTAAGATGAAAGATTATTGACCTGTAGGGGTATCGTATAACATTTCTTAAAAGTATAAAAATAGAATCAATTCGTGGAAACAAGAAGAATGCTGGTTGTTGTCTATGTTGAAAAGTAGACCAAAGTCAAATGGTGCTTATATTGACTAAATTGGGTCAAGGTGAAATATTTCTGTGAACTAACAGTGAGCGGGTATTTAACAAGTTTAAACATGTTGTGATAGGTACTCAAGCCAAGGACACATTTTTGTGAAATAAACCAGAGCGAGGTGTGTCGAGATCAGTCAGTTAGCAACTTGCAAATTGTTAAACATGGAATTAGCAGGGTTAAACCAAAGCACCTATTGCAAGCTTTTTAAAAGTGCATGTGACCTCGAGATATCAAAGAAGTGTAAAGTGATTAATGTGGCAGTAATTAATACTATGTATGGTGAAAGTATAGTGATGGAAACGGATGATTTTAAGAAACATTTTAAAGGAAACTCTAACGTTTATCTAGTGTTGTAGCAAAAACTATATCAACTTAAAGAAATTGTGGATAAATTAGTACCATGTCCAAACTACAACTCGTCAACGAAATGCACAAACCTGCACGAAAAAATCTTAAACGAAGGCGCACAATAATTAGAGGTTTTGATGACCTTTTGGCAAGCAGATTTGGTTGAATTTAAGACATATGACAAACAAAATAAGCGCTGTAAGTATATATTAGTGGTTATCGACTGTTTTTCGAAATACTTATCGACTAAAGAATTAAAAACGAAAACAGGTCAAGAAGTTACCAAGGCCATGCAAACAATCTTAAAAAAAGGACGGAATCCTACCAATTTACGGACAGAAGCAGGAAAATAATTCTACAATGAGAATTTTACTAAACTAATGCGGCCTTATGGAGTCAATCATTACTCCACCTATAGCACAAAGGAGGTTGCAATTGCGGAACGTGTTATCAGAACCATTAAGGGTGCTCTATATGTCATTCAGCCTACAAGGTAAATACAAATGGATTGATACAATTGATACCATAACCATGGATTATAACAATCGTAAGCATAGAACTATCGGAATGAAGCTCAAAGACGTCGGTAATCATACAAAGCTAGAGACTTACATGCACATAAAAATATTCGATAGGAATCGATATTCTGTGGGTAACATAGTACGAATCAGTAAATTTAAAAGTATTCTCGCCAAAAGATACACACCCAATTGGTCTAGTGAACTATTTACGATTGTGAAAGTTTGCATTACTAACCCCAGTACCTACATGCTGGAAGACATGAAGGGAAAACCTGTATCGCGAGGTTTTTATGAACATGAATTACAGAAAACAAAGTATCCTGATGTGTATCTAGTAGAAAAAGTGCTTCGCTCCAAGAATTATAAGTTATTCGTAAAGTGGTGGGAATTGGCTGAAAGATCATGGATCTATAAGGATGACATTGTTTTATAACATTTAACTCGTAATTTGTGAAATAAATTACTTGTATTAGTTATATAGATGTAGCTCTTATATGAAATAAAACGCACAAAAGAATAATATTTTATTTTTTAAATGTAGGTATTACATTTATTTTTAAAATTTCTTTATCTTATAAAGTGAACCTAAAGTACTTCTATAATCACTTAAATTACTGGATGGCCATATCTCCGAATCTAGCCCACACCTCCACTCCAAGCAGGAATTTGGATTTGTTTCACCTTTATTGATGTTTTCTAGTATGAAATAACAAATTTTGTGGTGCTCATCGTTTTCCCACGGTTGAAAGTTATAGTTGATATTTTGTTCTAATAATATTTCAATCAAAATATCGAGGCACTCGTAATTAGCACAGTATGCCGTTTTCTCAATACATTTAGTTGTAATAAATACAGTGCCTTTGTAAGCAATATTTTCTAAGGTAGATTTAACATTTATTGAATATCAACCCATAATAAATTGTATAGATATCTACTTCTATCTACTTCATCAAAAGTTAATGAATCGTAGCCTTTATCGGTACACAATTTCATAAAACCTTTAATGGTATTGTCTAATTTAATTTTTTTATCAAATAATGTCTTAATAGTAACTTCATTTGCACACTTTGAGCTTATAGCACACCAGTAAAAACAATCATCAGGAATAACAATATTTTGTAGTATATTCAGTACAAATAAATAGCTTTCGGGGAAGACAGCCCCATCAAAGAACACTTCAGGTATTTTCTGTAGATTTGATCACTACTGTGCCATAGTTCTTCTTGTTTTGAAGACTTTTCATAATGATAAAATTGTTTTCTGAAACAGAAGACGACTAAAATGCCATGTAAAGTTAAATCCCCAAGGTCTAGTATCAGCGAAATTGAAATTTGCTAATCGTTTATCATCACAAAGATTAAGACCCACTTTATTCTATTTGATTGTAAACACATCATGTTTCTTTGATCTTATCAAATGCGGATAACGCGTTATTACGTCACCATCAAACAAAACATGTTTATGATGTTTATCGTGATTTTTTTGACGCTTGCGCGGGTAGAACCTTTTGATTTTTTTACAAATTTTTCATCAACCATGTAAGCATACATTTCTGCACGAAGTCCTACAAATTCCAACATAATTGCGCCATGATTTTCATCTTTTATTAAGTCAGGGACTTTCTTATTTACTAATGGAGTTCCAACCAAAAATATTGTTGGAGCTATAATCAGAAGTATCGATTTTATCAATGTCTTCTTTAATGCATTCATAGATATCAGGAACTGAAAAGGTATATATCAGACTGTCTGTATCAGTGTATAAGAGATTAGCATTATTAAGTTTTTGAAACGTCTAAAACACTGAAGCTTGCATATACAGGTTTATTTAAATATACTGTTAAATATTGTACAACTATGAAAATTTGGTTTTGATGTGTAAGCACGAGCACTATAGCAACCATCCCATTTCGTTACTAAATGTATATTAGTTTCCCAAAAACACTATTAATCGTTAATTTATAAAAATTTTCGTCAAATTTATTTTGAGATTACTGACGCATGGTGGTATTTAAATGAACATATTTTTTTAACCACGGGGAATACTTAAAACGTAATATACTGAGTGCTTTTATCAACTTCAATCCATATTATAAACATACTTTCAAATTCCTGAATCTGGAGATGATAGCGAAGAATATTGCAATGTAATCTAAAGGTAATAAACTAAAGCGTGTGAAAGTATTCCACAATCGTAAATAACAGGTGCAAATGTCAATTGCCCTACTAGACGTGGGAAAGTGATATCAGCAAGGTTAATTACAGGTGTTAATAGATATTCTCAGTAAACACCATTAACGATAATAAACAAAGTATGCATCTGTCTGAACTGAAGTTCTTGTGAATACACCACCACCGCTGCGGACCGTCCAACATGGGAGAAACGATTTAGCTCTTATAGAAGAGCACCTCGCGCAGCAGGACCCTTCAGGCCTTTAGAAAAAAAAGTATTCGGAGGTTACGAAAACTTCATAGTGACTATGTTAATAGTGAGGTGATGGGGTTGGAGTGAGTGGAAAAACTAAATCAAAAACGGGTGGAGGCTTATCGACATTTAGAGTGCGTGCGGCGAAATATACAAAACACTGAAAATATATTGTAAACGTTGGAAGGTATGGATATGTTATGTGTGTGCGCGAGTATAAGGGTTGTTTGTTTACATGTAAGTTAGTAACTAGGTTTTCTTTTTAGTTTTTTTTTGTAAGTATTATGTTTAAGTAGTATTTTACTTATTGTAGATCTATATTTGTTTTTAAATAAATAAAATGTTTGAAGTTCTTTTATGCTTATGATATGATTTTTTCCCGATATATTCATATAGAGTAAGGCAGGAAGGTGTAAAAATAAAACTTACTAAAGTTTTATTCAGAAACTTTTAATTCAAATATACGATTAATCCATAATGCTAAAATTTACATGTTTGTTCGGTTTTTTTAATTTTTTTTGCATATAAAATTTGCTATCCCGTATGAAAAGTGTGTAAAATATTCTCATTATCCAAAAAAATTCTACTACAGGTAAAAAAATGCAAATGACAGTTCAACTTGCTCTAGACAAGTTAAATAATCTACGTTAAGAAAAAAAAAAAAAGAAAACATCTGGAAGTTCGACTTACTCATGTACATCAAACTAAAGCAGTCATTTTGTGCAAATTTTAAATATATTAACGAATTTATGCAATGCAATGCAGTTATTTTATTTGGGTTACAACTGAAAACAAATTAAGTTAAGGAAATAATTCATAATCTTAAGGTAAGCGTTAAATAAAATATTTTTATTCCAATTATAATTATTTACATCATATATGCATGAAAATGTGAAACCGATCATAAACTTTGTTTCAAATATATGGTTAGTCACTAATATTAAAAAGTGAAGTAGCAACTTGAAAAACAGAAATAATACAAGTTAGATGTAGAACATGTTAGCAATTTCAATCTTCAATCTATTTATAATTATGTAGTTTTGTAATCGTTTAAAGTATTTTTTACTTTTTTAGTTTTAAACAAGTATTTAATTATGTATGCTTCAGTATTTATCGTAAAATATGACTATCACACACATATTAAGAAAGTGTTATATAGCCGATAACAGTTAAAAGTGAAAAAGCAAGAAACCCAGTCTTACGGTTGTAGTTGTAGCTCCACGGGTGACGTGAGATGTAAGCGGCATTACTAGGCCTGAGAATCCTAGGTGACACAAAAAATTCAGTGTTGTGCGAAGCACGAAACAGGTAGTATCTGCGTAGTACTGAAGTACCTTCAAGAGACGCACTAGCCGACAGCCTAACGCGGGCATCGTTGCAGTTATTTATTCTGCTGTAATACTCAATTTTAAATGTTTTCAGACTAGAAAATTATCTTATCGCTTTAGAAATGCCAATTCTAAATGTTTTTTTTAATATGTCACGTTCTTGTCTCAGTATTAACTGCAACGAGTCTCACAGTTTTATTACGGAAATTTGTATAAATTACCCTCGTAAAAAATAATACACAAAAAATATGTAAATAACGAAAAATCAGCAACGGTCTAAAATGCTTTATGCATTAGTCGGCTTTTTGTATATCTGATTATTTAACATTTATAATAAAAACGTCCTTGTTTACACTAATCCACCTTTTTCTAAGATAAAATATGTGTTCCTAAACTAAATCACGTAAACAAGAAAATTTACATATCATTTTATATTTAATTTCAATAAATGTCCAGTCCAGCTTTCAAAATTTGGCCGTTTTAATAAAATTGGATGTTTTTGTAAGCAATTACAACGTTTTATTGACGTTAAAGCCGATATATAAACAAGTATATAATTAATAGGAGGGAAGATATAATTATTTATATGCTTAAAAACGTTGATAAAATTAATAAGACTAGCAAGTCTCATAAAAGCTAGGTGACGCATCTGTTACTTACAAAGTTTGAATAAAATTTTATATCACAGCAAAACTCGTGTTTACAGACATGTGGTGGCTGCAATACACAGTGGTTTTGTTTGTTGATAGTGGGGTGCAAGGCAATTCGGCAAGTGAGATAGCCATTTGGCATAAAGTTTTACAAACTACGTTGCGCCTCTTAATGATATTTAGTTCTACTCTTACTCAATGCTTTAACCATTTTATTGATGTATGCATTATTAGGAGTCTCTAATAATTAATGAATAAATCAAATTAAACAAAATATGTAATTTAACCCGTAGAAATTATAACAAAAATTATACTTTCATACCTTTAATATACGATTATACCTGAAGAACTAATGCTTACGTATGTATATATGATAAACCACTAAATATTGACTGTTTCACTTGCGTAAAATGCTTCCAAAGAGGAAGCAAAATGCTCACTCATTATTCTGTAATTTTTGATGCAGTTCAAAGTGTTCTTGTGTATTGAAAATGTGGTAAATTAGTTCTTCCCAAAATCAATCAATTTTAAAAACGTAAAAGCTTTTACAAATTGTATATGTTTTTACGAGTGCTCATAAGTAGAACAAAAAGTAGTTTGTTTAAAATTTAAATGTAAGTTTAGTGGGTCAATTTTCATATTTTTTGGGAACATAATTAATGTAACAGATAAAATGCCACTTGAAAAATGCATTGACGTTTGCAAAATTTTTAATTTCGATTGGGGAGTATGGGTAAATTATAAAATTTACAATAGCGTCACTTTTAAGACTTATCCAAATCCCTCTTTTTTCTAATTCATCATTTATATTACCACTTTATTTTCACTAAATTAGTACTTCGTCGTTACACCCTTTCACAATTGCGTATCATTACATAACATTTATTTTACATGCAGAACACTCCAAAATCAAAATTACAAGATTTTTTTACAAACTTTGTTCAGTAGCACACATAAGAATAAAATATGTTAAAATGTTTATTTATTTTTGAACTCGAAGCTGCTTCGTGTTTCTATTCTGTTTATACAGCTCTAAATCTAGTTTTGATTCATTTATTTTATTTAATAATTCCACCAGCTTCTTCGTTCCCTCATCAAAATACATTATACTAAATTACTACTTTCCTTATCATCTATACAACAACTTTCAGTCATCATCAATAAAAAACTACTAATTTACACCAAAAAGAAGCAACTTATTAACTCAAACTCACAAACACACAAACACACAAAACACACAACACATAAAACACAAATCACACAAAACAACACACAAAACACACAAACACAAAACACACAAAACACAACACACAAAACACACAAACACACAAACACACAAACAACACAAACAACACAAAAACACACAACAAAACACACAAACACACAAACACACAAAACAAAACACACAAACATAAACATAAACACACAAAACAAACACACAAACAACACAAAACACAACAAAACACAAAACTACAAAACACTAAACAAACACAAAACAACACTAAACAACAAAACACACAAACACACAAACACAAACACACAAACATACAAACACAAACACACAAACACAAAAACACAAACACAACAAACACACAAACACAACAAACACAAACACACAAATACACTAAACACACAAAACAACACAACACACAAACACACAACACACACAAACATACAACTACAAAACACAAAAACAAACACAAACACAAACACACAAACACACAACACACAAACACAAAACAAACACACAAACACTACAAACATACACTAACACACAAAATCAAAAACAACAAAACATACAACACAACAAAACTGCACTAAAACACAAACACACAAACAACTACAAACAAAAACACAAACACACAAACACAAACACACAAACATCAAACACAAAACACACAAACACACATAACATCACAAACACACAAACACAAAACAACAAACATGACACAACACAAAACAACACAAACACACAAACAACACAAACACACAATACACACAAATAACACAAACACAAAACATAAACACAAAACACACAAACACACAAACACACAAATGCACAAAAACAAACACAAACACAAACACAATACACACAAACACAAAACATACAAACACACAAACACGAACACAAACACACAAACACACATAACATACACAACACAAATACACATAAATACTAAACACACATAACACACAAACACAAAACAATACACAAACAAAAACACACATAAACAACAACAAACACTACAAACACACAAACACAGGCAACTACATCAAACACACAAACACAAAACACTAAAAACATAAAACAAACACATATAATCACAAACATAAAAATACAAACACACTAAACACATAAACTTATCACATAATACACTAATATACACTAAAACATACATATAATAACTACAATA